>JZLH01S0039855.1:0-13067 GCA_001188425.1 Eucidaris tribuloides
CCGCAAGATGTGCACCTCCCCATGCCCAAACCAGCCTACGCCCCTGCTTTGCTTCATTTTTTTGCTCTATTCGCCACTGGTTTCCTGCATGTATAGGCACACACAAGATGACAAAGGATATACAATACCGATAACACAATATAAACACGAATGATAACGACGCAGATGGATAGGCCTATGATCCTATTTCGTTCTTGACACGAAAATTGACGGTCATATTTTAGTAAACAACACTGATACATGATACTCCGGCGTTACAAATTTGCCGGTAGGAGTTTGCGTATATTCTCGTCCGATGTCATTCTGAATGACCTGAAGATTACGAACTGTTATGAATAATTTATAGACAAAGAGCTGTCAGTAAACGCACGGGAGATGTCCTACCACAGGCCAAGGATGTTGATATCAGTTATCAGAGCACAGACGGAATTGTGTTCTAACTAGCTAACAGAAAGAAAAAACAGAAAGAAGCCTATAGGAGACAGTGGAAAGGGAGGGAGGAAGAAGAAAGAGACGGGAAAGGAGAAAATAGAAAGAATTAATTTCTTCCCCTCAAAGAAAATTGGCCCTAACTCATCACACTACGAAAATCCACTGCATGGATCTGTGAAAGTTTCTGAACAAAGAACCAGCGTTTAGGCCCCATAGCTGCATGATTGATCGCTTCTTGTAAATAAACATGGAACAATCTCATGTTGAGTAACACACGAGTAAAGGTACAAAACTGGCGAATCTTCGGCCTTTTCCCCCATTCTTTTCAGGTTTTCATTTTGTTAATGTTTTTGTTTTTGTTAGAATATTTCTGTTTTCAGTCCACTAACTCTGGGTACAATCTGTGATATTCCAACGCTCACATGTAGTTATTAATTAGCAGGCCTAAGCCGGAAATTTCTGCGGGCGACTCCACAAACTAAAATCAACAATTCGTCGTTTATTCGTTTCAACTATTAAAAAAAAAAAATCTAAAATAACAAGACTTGTCCAACCGTTCATTGACCTTGTACGAAATGGGGTCAGTTGCGTTCATGTTTACATTTTCACAACAGTCGCAAGCCGAACTGCCAGAGTATCGTCGCGACGCATCAAACCAACCACTATATTGCTTCAACGACCCCCCCCCCCCCCCATAATCGCAAAGAGATAAGTGGATTCTCTCGTTGGAATTTATCCACATTCATGGCCACTTGTAGTAGTTTGGCCTTGCCAGAAAGTGAGGTCTACCATTACAAAGGGATTTTCTTTCCTCGATCACGTTATGGATCTACTCTGTGATTTACATGCAAGACCGGATTGGCGGATATCAAAGCGGAAGAGACCGGCCCATGATAATCTGTAATTGTATTGTTTCAATATCCATCGGGATATCCATCTAGCGTTGTGTTGCCAATACCATTATTTATATTGGCAGTGTACGCTACGTAATGTTTCTGTTACCATATCTATGGACCTCTTATAATACATCCTTGTAGCTGTTTATTATAGTGTCAATGAAATACCCCGTTTGCGATCTATTCTAATACCAAAACGATTGAAGCGCAACGTGACAGCGCCTCGTACTTGTGGCTAGGTCTGTCGTATTTGACACGCCCAAACCGGTCGCGTGTGTGGGACGTCGACGTTCAGCCACGCATGACTGCACTGGTAGAAAATTGGGTCCGGTACATTTGGCTCACATTGAACGCAGTGCAGTTGCTACACAGAGTACGGTGGGTACGCTGGAAGAATATTTCTTCAGCAGTACATGTATTGCTAACAAGTACATTCCAATTCTTGAAGTGGAACATTATAGTGAAAGGACACAAAATGTTGGTGCGCAGGCAGTTGTGTGATTTTATAACGTGGACGTGGACATTCTTGGTGCTAAACGGATTCATACAGAACAGTTGTTATGGTTGTAACATTGATACACGAGATTCGTACGGTACGTACTCCGAGGATCCCGGGAGTTATTTTGGATATACCGTTCTACAACATTTCAACTCAATTGACGGCAACACGTAAGTCTAGCCAAGTGATTACCAGAAATTCTGGAATCCATCACACATTTTGTGGTAGCATTTAGGTTTTTTTTTTTTTTACAACACATGGTAATGCACATTGAGCTAAATCTCATGTTTGACTTAACATTTTACACGGACTGTCACCTCTTTGATGGGAGGGGTTGCTACACGAAGGTCAGAATTAAGCTTGACGCGTCAAAGCAAAAAAAGTGCCGAAGCCTCTGTTGGAATCACTTTCAGCTCCCATGGTGGCAGTTATGAACTTGCAATCATTTATACGTCTTCGGTTAAAATGAAATTTGGTCTTGCTGCATACACCAGGGACACCCTGAGTGTTACACGTCTGGGAAAAGATACTCGTTCCACAATAACAGTCACCGTGCCTATGTTCTCCACGAGTTCCCGTGTTGTACTTAGCCGGTTCACGTTGGGTCGTCGTCCCAGATAAGAATTCGACGCGATTGAGATAGCTTACGCAACAGATCGTTGAATAGTAATAGACATCGAAAGCACTGTATTATTTGTTCTAACTTAGAACGGCTATTCACGGATATGTCATTTTTTTGCTGCTGTGAATGATGCAATCACCAATATAGGGTAAACTAGTGCTCGCGCGTTGTTATCCTGATCCTACATCCCTATCAAACCATCAAACCCTATCCCGCAAAATGTAGGCTTCTTGAAACGACGTCATGTCTGTATAGACTTACAAACACCAGTCCAGGATTATCAATTGCTGGCACAGTTTAGGATAACCATGGGATAACAAAGTTTTGTTAACCGATAACATGACAGCCTGAAGCTAGCTGTAACCAAATACGAGTTTTCGTTGTTGTCAGCAGACTTGTGTCTTGTGATATACCAGAAAATGGTACCATCGTGTGGAAATCCCTAAAGTTGATTAGCCTATGTTGCCAGAAAATCGGGTACTTTATTTGATCATTGTCAGAAATGATCAAGTCTAGAGTACTTTTAATGTGAATTTAACACCCAGATTTTTGTCGAAAATTAACAACAGACATGAAGCCAAAACAACAATAGTTTCGTTCTCCTGTGTTAGGCCTATTCCATGTATATCGGCTGTGAAACACCTTGAAATGTTACACACTTTTCCAGTCTATTTAGACAGAGATTACAAATTCGTATTTCTACAAATTAGGTCAGCAAGGTCACAGATCCGGTATTGACTTATTCCTGACCTGAATATACACAAGAAGGTCTTGATATACCGACCGGACCGGCGTATGGATTTTCACAAAATGTCGGTCGCAGTAATCTATACACCAAAAAATAAGTCCTAAAAAGATGCTATTTTAGATCTCTCAATCATATTTTGTTTATCTGTCCACAATATGTGCCTGAAAAAAATTAACGACTATACTACTACTCAATGATCCAGAGAACTGCTTGGAGGCTGCTTCATTTCATGATCTTGCTGCTGGAATCGGGATGATACATCGCCATGTGTGTGTGTGTGTGTGTGTGTGTGTGTGTGTGTGTGTGTGTGTGTGTGTGTGTGTGTGTGTGTGTGTGTGTGTGTGTGTGTGTGTGTGTGTGTGTGTGTGCGCGTGTGTGTGTGTGTGTGTGTGTGCGCGCGCGTGTGTTTGTGTGTGTTCGTGTGTGGCGTGGGTATGTGATGGCGTTTGTGTTTGTGTGTTTGTGTTTGTGTGTACGTGACTGTGTGTGTACTGAGTTTGTGTGTGTATTATTTCAGTTTGTGGGCATGGGAGGGTGTGTGTGCGAGGGGGTACGCTCTCAACACTTGCGCTAGGGTACGCTCTCAACACTTGCGCTGGGGTAGGGATTATTATGTTGATACAGCTGTGAGAGCGTGCATGGGAGGAGGGGTGCAGCCGATCGCGGCCGCGGGGAAAGTCCCGGGTTGGTCCCAGTCAATGACCTGTACTTGCTTGAGGCATGGAGGTAGAAGAGAGATGGTTCCAAATCCGCCCCTGTCTTGAAATTCAAAACAATGTCAACAGTCAAAGGTGGCATACAGTGCAGGTATTTTTATTTGTGTCGTCGGTAACATTATTTTTGTGCATGCTGGATAAGAATTACACAAAATGTTACTGGAACGGGAACGATAGACGGTAGGCCTAAACGGGAAAGAAGTAGGCAGAAAACAATTTGGTTTGATGATTATGATTAAAAGCTGGACTGGACTTATAGACACATTTATGTATGAAGAATTTCGGGTTCAAGACCAAAGACGATAGTAGCGGTGCATGGACAGCCAAACCTACCCTAGCGGCACTTCTTGATTGATTGGTAACTTTGTGCAGAAACGTGAAATAACCCAGGGCGACGGGCGATTTAGCCCTTGGCAAAGCCCAAATCGCCCCCTAAAATCACCAAAACCCACTTCCTTCAGAATTGCCCTCAGATTTGGTACAAAAATTTCCTTTTTGTCGAGCCCGAAGTGGAGGGAGACTATCACTCTGGCGTCTGTCCGTCCGTCCGACCGTCCGTTACGCTTTCAAAAACTTTAATAACTCTGTGCTAATTTCAATGTAACTTGGATGGAAGCTTGATCGTACAGACTTTCAAATTTAGAAGTATGTGAAGGTCACCACAAGGTCAAAAGTCGCTGGCAGGGGTCAATGACCTTTTTGAGCCCAATAAGTTTTTTGAGCAAGTTTCGTTTATGGCCCATAACTTTGCCTTCATTTGCCCAATTGCCAAACTTGGGTGGTAGATGTCTCATAGGGAGCTGATGGTCACCGACGAGGGTCAAATGTCACCGAGGCAGGTCAACGACCTTTTTGAGCCGAAGTAAGTTTTTTGAGGCAAGATTTTTGTTATTGTGGGCCCACTAACTTTGCCCCGATTTGCCCAACTTGTGACCAAACTTGGGTGGTTAAGATATCTCATAGGGAGCTGAAGGTCATCAAAAGGGTCAAAGATCACTGGCATGGGTCAATGACATTTTTTTACGTGCAATGTGAAGTTTTTTGAGCAAGTTTCTATGTACCCCGAAACTCGGGCGAGACACTGTTGGCTATCGCCTTGTTTTTATTATGGCATTAAAACATAAAACGAATTAATGGTTCGGGCTTTATGGATGAAGCACCGGCTAAAACATTGGCAATCTTTCATTGCATTCTTCAAATTCCGATGTGCAACCGAAAAAGTAGCCCCAGTGGTAGAAAATAGCCCCCAAACATACCCAAAATAGGCCCAAGGCTCTAATAAAATCACCCTTAAAAATAAAATTAAGGCCCATATACCCTGGTTTCTGAACTTCTACACGATTGAAAATAACACTCCCTTGTTTCGAGTCCACCTCTGGAACGAACATCATAACTGTTCGAAAGTCCCCCCCACCCCCCCCCCCCCACCAAAATGGCTGGTATCGAGCGGTGCAACGAGTGATATATCAATCATACACAGACGTCATAACTCCGACTTGATGACAGTGGTTTTAAGATACGAGTCAAAGTCCACGTTTTATGTACGTGCAGTAGTTTAAGATGTAACTCTATGGGACCATGCAGCTACATCACGAAGACTGCTACTTGCCAACACAATTACATTGTTTTTTCTGCACATGTTGCTGCTGCTGCTACAACTTCCACTTGTAGTACTTCTGACATTGCTACTGCTTACTGCTGCTGCTACTACTTCTCTACTTGTACTATACTACTACTACTACTACTACTACTACTACTACTACTACTACTACTACCACTGCTACTACTACTAGTGCTACTAGTACTACTGCTACTTCTATTGCTTCTACTAGTACTATTACTACTACTTCTACTATACTACTACCACTACCACTATTTACTACCACTACCACTATTTACTACTACTACTACTACTACTACTACTACTACTACTACTACTACTACTACTGCTGCTGCTGCTACTACTACTACTGCTACTACCACTACCACTATTTACTACTACTGTTACTACTACTACTTCTACATACATGTATGCATTGATATTTTCATTGATATGCAAACATTATGTAAATTAATGTGTTTGCATATCAATGAAAATATCAATGTTTCATGCAGGTATTACGAATCTTTACGATGTAGGCCTACATCAATACCCACGAAAGCAATATGCTCCTTGACTGGACACAAAACAAGTGTCGGATAGAGCAGCACTCAAATAAGAGCTATATCTCAATGAACTCGTTACATAATGGTATACTTGCACCATAGAATACCCTGTCCAATGATTACATAACGCAAATCTGTAGGCCTACATGTACTGGTACGATGCCCGGGGTACGATGGCTCATTACGAACAACAGTCATGCATCTACGTGTAGACATAGACCTACATGTCGCACACCATCCACATATTATCTCTAGGTATGTCTTTCAGTTATTTAGATAGGATTTAATAGATTTATTATCCAAAATCCGTTTGTAATCTTCCGTACAAAATGCCTAAAGTTTACTTTCATCTTCTTATTTCTCTGCCTTTCTATCCATCTACACATACAATACATACGTATACACACATACATACACACATTGCACGCAATTTATTTCATCTATCTATCCATCTATCTGTCTACAATGTATCTATCTATCTATCTATATATCTATCTATCTATCTATCTATCTATCTATCTATCTATGTATGTGCTTATCTATCTATCTATCTATCGTCTTTCTATCTCTTAATTTACATCTATTCAATTTACGTGTGTGCAACATACATGTATTGACACGGCTTATTATCAAACATCTCACTTCATCGAGCTTCCCTTCATCGTGCTTCTGTGAATCACTGATTAACAATGTTAAAGTATTCATCGACATTTGCTGGATGCACAGAACACGAGGTAAACGAATGCTCCAATGAATGTTCCCTTGACTCTTGCCATTTTTTTTTCAATACTGCAGTATTCCAACAAAGTAATTAACCGAGATTAGTCTGCACGCGTTTTACATAATTACAGACAGACAGCCGCAATGTCTGTGTCCATGGGACATTTCAGGGGGGGGGGGGAATCGAGATTGTGCGAATTCATTATTCTAATTCGGAATACTCAACTGTCTACTATACAGTCTATTCGACATTTGACCACCGTGAAATCATTTATGTTCCTTGTAAACGATATTCTGTTACATTTCTTGAAAATTCATATTTTCTAAAATGTGAATTTCCAGATTCCAGAAATATGACAGCAAATCTTGTACGAGGAACAGAAATGTTATCACAAAATTTATTCTTCCTGGTTTCACAACCACGAGTATCACATGTACTTTTCTGTAAGATGATCGAACGTGAATGTTTTGAATTACATATATTCTGAAGATGTGATGGTATGATTGGTATCACTGTATATATAAAGAAGTAGTTATTAAAGCCACAGGCTATATAATAATGACCACAGTTTAAAAAATGTGAGCGAATCCCCCATGCTCTAAATGTCTTTGATAAGGTCTAATAATGAAGCCCTGAAAAAATTGTATTTCAAATTGATTAGTGCTTTTAAAACAGTGAAAATCTACGGTACTCATTTTGACCGGATTCATCATGCCCATTTCCTCCCATAGATCTAGGCTATTTTATATACTCCACCCCGGTGGAAAGTCAAGGGTGACGTTCATTGATGCATATCTTGCCCGTGACAGCATAACTGTCCAAACTTCTAGGGTATTTATTTGTCCATGTTAGCACTACTATGTGGCTTAGATATCACATTTTGACTTTTTAAAAAAATTGTTCAAGCTCCAAAATGGTAGCCTATAGATGTTTTTAACGTCGTACCTTTTTTTTTGAAAATAATACTACAACCCTGACAACACGAAATTGTAAATGAAGATAATATGATGTGAGATCCACGATTGCGGTTACGTGCACTGGGTATTAAGTTTATGCAGTATCCACTGCAGTAGACTTCGTAGAAAATGCATGATTTTCCGAAGTTTTTAGATCTATGCTAAACAGAAGTAACATAGGCTTGAAATTGTATGTACTGAATGTTTATTTTGTTTTAACTGGAACTATAGCGCCTTTTCGAACAAACTACATGTAAGTTCTTTAAATATCGACATTGTAATTTAGTGTTATTGTGGTTAAATTGGTTATACATGTACATGTATATCAAAATATTGGCACTGAAATTTATTACTAAGAAAATTTGGCATAATTGCGATTTTTTTATTTAGGCAATCCCTTTAGTTTTCGTGCCAAATGTTCAAACACGTATAGGCCTAATTCGGGCTATGCTCTGGACGTATCGGCGTTTTGACGGAGATTTTACCCCACCATCACAGTGAAAAAAAAATCAACAATAATGTTAAAAAGAGACCAATAAAAAAAAAGTAGAACGTAAAGTTCAACATGCAAAATGAAGGAGTGATTTGCATTATAGGGTATCGTTATTGGATTCGCATGGAGTGTTAGCCTGTTAGCGTTGTCTCCAGGAATAGAAAAAAAAACACCTAATTTACTTGAAATAAATTCAAACTCCTCTGAGTTGTTATCTCAATTTTGGAATCATAAGCCTGTACTAAAATTAGATTCCGCATGTATCAATTTTGTTTTTGAATACAACAGACAGATAACGCAGAGTAGAGTCATGATAAACTCTCGATATCTTGGCTTTTATTTCAAGCCATCGAGAAGTTATCAACTCTCTATAACTCGGACTTATCTGTCATACTGAGTACTAAATATGTTTTGATTCGCAAGTTGTAGTGGCCTGGATTTTATTGACCGTATTAATTATTATTTATTATTATTATTTACAATCAGCCATCCAACAAACAACAACAAAAAAAACAAGCAAACGACCTCGTGTGGTGAATCACGACGTGACAGTGGACCCATATCAAAAACTTTTCCGACGGAAAAACAAATCGAAACCAAAAAACAAAACAAAAAACAAATTACCTTGGATGTTAATTAAAGGGGAATAAGGCAAGCAGGATTGAAATCCGACTTTTCAAATATGTTTGATTTGGAATAAAATGATTCTACAATTAGCAACACATCGGTGAAATTTTGCTGTGAAATTTTCGCGGTCAAGTGTTCCCTTCTTGTCTGAACACTATCGCAGGCAGCCTTGTTGTCTGGCTTCATATGGGTTAAACTTATGCATCGTTATTGTTTGTTTTTGTGCTGGCGTAAAAAAAAATGACATTTCTGTTCATCTAAATAAAATAGACGACCCATTCCTGCTTGATTTATATACACTCTAAAGTCTCATATGCCATTTCCTTGTATAATTCATTAAAAAAAAACCGAGCGGAAGATTTATTTACAGAGGCGTGGATCCATGTTTCGGATTCGGGGGGCAAAAATGGAAAAAAAAAATCTTCCACAATTCCACAATCATCGGCGCGCTCTGCGCGCCAAACTCTATACAGAATTTTGCGCGCAAAGCACGCCGAAAAATTGACAATTTTGTATGTTTAATAGTATTTTTATGCCATGTTTAATGGTTTTATAATGCTTTTTAAAACATTATATTTGCATGCATATTATGAATTTTTCAAATTGTCACAAATATTGGGGGGGGGGGGCAAATCGATATATGTTTGCCCCCAATATTTTCATTGGTGGGCGATCGCCCTCCCCCCTCCCAGGAATCGACGCCTCTGCTTTAGTATAGTTTTCAATGAATAATTTTATAATTTTGGACACTTTTATGAATGTATGTTGGGATGGGACTCGGAAGGATATAAAAACATTCATCCAACCCACAGACAGTATTGTACAAATGGTGTTGACCGCGATGATTAGCCCGTCCCGCCATATACATGACATGTTAGTTAATGATTGATAAATACCTTTTATAACGTCGTTTTCGTCCCGCATGTCCTTGCTGTACACTCAACTCTGAAACCACGAACGGATAATGTATCTCCTTTGAGGTTATCGTGCGCTTTCCGCGCTGACCACGTCCTTCGTTTTTAGAAAAGGGTTGAAGTACTAGAGTAGTGTTTTTTTTTTCATCCGATAGTGTGGTCTTCCTGTTCCCTGTTTCATCAAATTGCGGACGAGGACCACACACTCTTAGTATGCATAATCATTGTTATTTACGAAGTAAAAGACAATGAATGATTGTTTTACCATGGTTTTACAATACACACATCGTCCCGTGAAGTCGATACAAACTTTGGCTAATTGGCTTTATGCTTTGCGTGTTGTTGTTTATCGTGTTTGCTCGTCCACTATTTATTCTTGTCACCTGTCTAAAGATCTTTTGTTTCTTTGTGCTGGTGGACACTCCTTTATTTTATTTCACCCACTCTGAATAAATTTCTGGCCCCTCAGATCTGAACTTTAAAGAAAAATGTCCCCATACATGATATGGATTCATTGAAACCAGCACTGTTTGAAATATTGAGAAAATTTCGTCATGTCATTCACAAGCAAAACACGTGATTTTTCAAATATATTTGAATCAATCTGTGTAATTATGTTTCATCTTGGTGTTTCCACCAAAATGAAACAAAACGAAATTGAAAATTGAAACTTCGGATCTGTCGACGCTCGGTTTTGTTCTTGAGTGCGAAATCACCACATGTAGCGTTTTATGGGTAATCATTGGTACTTTCAGGAAAATATCTCGAAACAGACTATGGGTGGTGGTTCGAAGTTCCATTTGTTTTTCTTCAAAGAAGTGATATAATCAGTGAAAGGGTTGCATGCATGGCCCTGGGTTACATAATGAGTGCTATACTGAAGGTGGATATAGGCTTACATGTTTGTAGAGCCCGGGGGGGGGGGTACTCAGATTTGGCTCCGACGGGGGTGTGCCGCTGGAGTCGAAAAACCCGACCCTTTTTTAAGGGTCATTTTGGCGGAAAATGGTACCTATTATTAAGGGTTTTTATTAAGAAAAGTGGCATTTTTTAGCATTTTGGCGATGAAATAGGCGAAAATATCTAGTGTAAATCGTAAAATTTCAAAATCATGACCCATGTTTAAGGATTTTTTTCCCAAAAAACCGGACCCATGTTTAAGGATTTTTGGCGAAAAAGTCACCTATTAGAGCGGCACATACCCGTTTACCTTAGTAGGCGAGTACCCCCCCCCCGGGTTGTAGAGGTATATTGCAATGATCGGTAACATCAGAAACAAGAGAAATCGTAGACAATTTTGTCTCTGTTTTGTTTTATTTTTAGTAATAGGCCTATGGAACAAGCATAAATTTAAAAAATGCAACATCCAATAACGTGTCTAGTCTACATGTAATTATATACTTCGTGTCAAAAGTTTGTTTGTCCTGGAATGTAAGTTCAATTTTTCCTTACATCGTCGCGTTTCGTATACGCTACTCCCCAGTGCATCATCAAAATTGAATGTAACACTAATTCACTAAAAACCACGACCCCCATTGGCCGCGGGTCATAAAATTACCGCTAAATGCGTCAGTCCTATTAAAGTTCTAACCACATAACACTACGTATTTCAAAGATAATGCGACGCAACTCTCATCCTCGTAATTCGCACCCTTTTTTGAGATCAGCGTTTGTCCTTTCCCTGTTCGAAGATAATTCTCTCTTGCGTTGCGTACTTGCGTTATTGTTTTACCCTCGTTAAAGGCACTGTATAACAGTGTTGCCAGTTTAAAAAAATCTGAGCTGATTGATTCCCCATGCTACCAGTGTCTCTGACATGGTCTAAAAATGAAGCCCTGAAAAAATGGGGTCCGCCCGCTAGTCATAAGGACCGCTATTCATAAAAAGACCTCTTACTCGATTATGAACACGCAGCGCCTCTTTACATGCATTATGAAAACGACCCTTCCCTATCATAGAATAGCGACCCGTCTTCTTTTGATTATGAATAGCGAACCTTTTTCTAATGGAATAGCCTTGTTATTATGAATAGTCCTTGATAGTAGCGAACCTCTATTTTTATAATGGACTTTTATGAATAATCACAGACCCTTCCCATACATTATGAATAGCGACCCTCTCTTTATTATGCCAATAACGACCCTCTTCTTTAATTTATGATAGCCGACCCTCTTCTTTGATTATGACTAGGCGACCCGTTTTCTTTCGATTATGAATACGCGACCCCCTTTTTTCTTTATCGATTATGAATAAGCGACCCTCTTCTTTGATTGTGAAATAGCGACGCCTCTCTTGTTGATTATGACTAGCAACCCTCTTCTCTTGATTATGACTAGCGACCCTTTTCTTTGATTATGACTAGCGACCCTCTTACTCGATTATGAACAGCGACCCTCTTTCATGATTATGAATAACGACGCCTTCCCATGCATTATGTCTAGCCGACCCTCTTACTCGTGATGAATAGCGACCCTCTTTTCTGATTTATGATAGACGGCCACCCTTGCGCCATACATTATGAATAGCGACCTCTTCTTTGATTATGAATAGCGACCTCTTTTATGATTATGAATAACGACCCTTTCCCATACGTTTATGAATAAGCCGACCTTTTCTTTGAGTTATGAATAACGAACCGCTCTTCTTTAATATAATAGACATACGCGACGCCTCCTTCTTTGATAATGAATAGCGACCTCTTCTTTGATTATGAATAGCGACCCTCTTTATGATTATGAATAACGACCCTTCCCATACATATGAATAGCAACCCTTTTTTCTGATTATGAATAACGACCCTTCCCATACATTATGAATAGCGACCCTCTTCTTGATTATGAATAGCGAACCTATTTGATTATGAATAGCGACCCTCTTTTATGATTATGAATAACGACCTTCCATACATTATGAATAGCGACCTCTTCTTTGATTATGAATAGCGACGCTCTTATTCGATTATGAATAACGACCCTTTTCTTTGATTATGAATAACGATCCTTTTCTTTGATTATGAATAACGACCCTTTTCTTCGATTATGACTAGCGACCCTTATGAATATTGATCTTGATGTATAGAGGCCCTCTTTTTGTATTATGAATAGGACCTTATAAATAACGACCCTGATTTGATATTATGAATAGTGACCCTTATGACTTATTATGTATAACGACCCTCATGTCTATTTATGAATAGCGGTCCTTATGAATAATGACCCTCATGAACTGCGACCCGTTATTTATCGTTATTGAATAAGCGGTCCTTAATGAAAACTTT
>JZLH01S0039864.1:13125-28262 GCA_001188425.1 Eucidaris tribuloides
TTGGCTAACTTGCCGGTGGCTGGTGATCAAGGATAGATTGTCTGAGGGTCGAGTTGTCACGAATTCCGTTCACCGCTAGTACCGCAGCGCGAAGACCGCCGCATACGAATCAATCGCTGCACCACTCGTCATTTTGGCCAATATTTTCGTCCAAAATGTGTGTTATTTTCATCACATGAACAAGGATTGGAGAAAACTGATATGTGAGAACAAGTTTTGAACGGTATTTCGAACTTATATTGTACTTACATTGCCAGTTCCCCTAAAGTACAGGTTTGCCTGTATTGCTACATCCCGCAACCACACAGCGGGACGGCATTTTGAATTTCAACGCAAATTGACAAATTTCGAATAAACTTTATCGCTGCCTAGCCCAAAGACCTGCACAATTTCCCACAAAGTAGAGACAGAGAAAGTGAACAATACGCATTGTCCGTGTGTACCAGTCGTTTGATTGCATATAACCTACTTAGACTGCTTCGCGTAACACACTTTGAAACGACATGATCGGGTAAAAATTAATATCAACAATTTGTATTGAGACTATACACCAAATAAAGCTGTCTGCTGAAGGACATTTTAAGCATAAAAATTGCTATAAATTCGAAAACTGGGGAAGAAAAAAATATATATATTTTTTAAATATCAACATTCATATGTACTTGACCATCTCCGAAGGTTTCCCGTCATTCCGACATCGCTAATATGCATTTCCAATACTTTTAACGAAAATTTTCAGAAATTAACTGTACAACTAATGGGGAAGCATCTCTGGTTGTGACGTCACAATACCGAAGTCGGCCGAATCAACTTTTTCAGCGGCCGATCAATCGGTGAATCCAAACCTCACCATTTTTGGCCAGTAATTTCCATTTTTTGCTAAAACGGTAAGGGTTATGAAGAATCTAAGGGCGAATTGTTTACAAGTCAAAGTGTTTCCTCATAATGAAAGCCATTATTAATTAGATTTCGGGATCCCTTTAACTGTATAATGTGTGCCTATGCAAAGGCCGCTAATATAATACATAATGAATACAGTAACGGTCTTTGCGTAAGCACACAAGATACATACAGCTAGTGGCCTTTGCATAGGCACAACACGAGTTGGGGAATTGGAAATTTGTTGTGGATCCAAGATTTATTAATGCAAGAAACAAGTTTCAACCACCCTTTGCATGCTTGGTACCCATGTAGGTACCCATTTTATTTCAGTCTGATGCAATTGCCTGAAACACCTACATCCAGGGTTAAATATAAAAGCCAATATTGTGTTACTTAAATAAAAAAAAGTGTCATTGTTTGATATATGAGCTACAAAGTAGTGCTTATATGGACTAAAAAAAATCCTATCATAAGAAAGTTTAGAATGGTATGGTGCCACTGGCATGGTATGCATGGATAATCAATTAGTACTCCACCCGACCACGCGAGTTTTTAATCAAGTCAGACCTGTAACACAGTAGTCTATGGGAGGAAATAGACAAGGTCAGGAAATGGCCACTTTGGATTATTTTACACTCTTCTAAAGCACTAAATGATCACTCTGAAGTACAATATTTTCAGGGCTTCATTTTTTAAACCTTGCCAAAGACACTTAGAGCATGGAGGATTATGCAGCTCAGATATTTTAAACTGTGGTCAATGTTAAACTGTGGCTTTAAGCCATTCATGTTCAAGGTCCACCTGAAATTGAACGCTCCCAGGTCTTGACATGTCATCTATACTTGGTCTGTCTCAGTACTGCATTGAGATTTCTTGCTCCGACTCCGCATTTTCCTGTTAGGCACAAGAGTTTTCAGGACATCGGACGGTTCAGGTATCTCCGACCACTGGCGCTTGACGATGCTGCCGAAGACGGGTTTGAAATACGAATGCTTCCAGGCGTAGATAATGGGATTGATGCAACTGTTAAGGTACAATACGAATGCCGTAGTAAAGGTGCATGCGAGCATTTTCTGTAGATGGGGCAAAACATAAGATAAAGTTTGCCGTCGTGTAAGGGACAATGCAGATGGTGAATGCGCAGAAAACGTAAAGGAGATTCTTGGTGACGGTGGTTTCTATCCTCCTGGTTCCAGCGCTGCATGGTGGTGTGGACCTTAAGATGCTGAAGATACACGCATAGCAAATGAAGATGATGACAAGGATTGTGTAGACCCCGATGGTCATTGTATAATCTATGATGGTGGTGTCGCACGGACGTGATTTCCAGGTACAGAAATTGTATTCATCGTTATAGCCGAGTTGTGATGCTGCGGGTAATATCAAGATCGCAATGTTATTCAGCCAGGTTAATGTGATGATCAGAGTGATGTGAAGCGGTTTGTACACTTTCCGGTATGTCGTAGTGGATTTTGTGATCAGAATATATCGGTTCAGAGCGATGAGCGCGATGGTTTGAAGACTATAACCAATTGATGTGATGACAACGACGGAGACAAGTACGCAAATCCATTCCGGCAATGGCCAGCCATCTCGTCCTAAAAGGGCTGTTGCGTGTCCTGGCATTACAAGGCTGGCCAGTAGATCTGCTACACTGAGATTAACGACAAACGCATTAGTGGAGGTTTGGAGTTTACACGACAGGGCCACTGCTGCTATTACGAAACTATTCCCAACGATGCCGACCACTGACATGATGCAAAAAACTCCCGCCATAATTGCTCGCTCATAATAGAGAAACATGCTTTTTATTTCGGCTGTCTCATTGCTGTAGTTATATGGCGACACTGTGCTTTCCAGTAAGGACATGGCTGAGCTCAGCGAAATACCAACACGCTTGTTTGGAATCTCAGAACTTTGTGATGGTACTTTGTGTTACAACTCAACTTATAAAGCCTGGTAGAACGAAAACAAGGAAATGTAGCTTTGGAGATGAGTAGTGACGTGGATCTCTGCTCGACATAGAAGGACTGATGCAAGGGCGAATTAGATACGTACGCCCTCCCTTTCGTTTCGTTTCGACTTTGACCAAGCATTTTCAACCAATTCCAAGAAAACAATACATTTGTAAATGAGAATACAAGCACATATTAATATAACTTACAAAACATATAACGAATTATAATTAGGACAATACATATTACTAAATAATTTCAATTACTGAGAGGAACGTATAATGGAATGCAAAAGACTGCAATTATAAACAGATCTTGAAGTGACAACAGCCTTGAAGTATACGACATGGATAAAACCAATATTTGGGAAGTAAAGCTTTACACAAAGAACATGATTAATTTGTCACCCACGTCTGAAATTAGGGAAAATAAGGGTAAACAACACAGATTGTCAAAATAAGACCGTTGTAAAGCGCGTGAATAAGTTTTCGCAAACACGACGGAGAGGCCGAGAGAACGCGGAATCAACCAACTGTGACGGTCCCCGCACCGCGCGGCCGTTCCGATTTTTTGACAGTTTCGCTTTTGCTTGGACGGAGACGTACGGAACGCATGTGACTTCGGTACTGTGACGTGTAGGCCAGTGGTGTAGGCCTACTCTGTGCACCATTTTCAACATGGTGAATCTTCATTGAGTACGAGCAGGGAGTTGTTACAGAGAGCATGGGGGTACCTCCGTGATGGTGGTACGAGTGACACTCCTTACAGCTTCCCGGTACAGCTTATGTTTGCGAAGAAAAGTTTGTGCTTATATATACGCACCAAGCAACCTTGACTTTCAACATTAAAATGAATCCTACTACTAGACAACTTTAACTATGGTGAATGTAAAATAGAAAATATGAACTTTCCTGTCACATTTCTATAAATTGTTTTTGAAAAATGTATATGGTACTTCAAATCTACTTCTATTGATTAATGTTGTATAGGCCTCACCAGTGAGTTGTCTCTTCCACCTCCCTGCATGGTACATGTATAACAAAGAAAAAAGAAACAAAGTGAAAAATCACGGACAAGACAGCTATATGTTCGACTCAATATATTCCATTGCGTTCAGATCAACTGCTAAACAATTCCCTGATAAAACACACGTGTACGTGTACGTGTGTGTAAAATAATGTTTACTTTTGAGCCTAACCGGCCAACGTCTCCGAACAAAGAGCGCTGATTGGCTGACTACACCGCGGTTCACTGCTTCCGTAGTACATACGGACCGAACGCTATTTTGCTCGAGAACGGTTCTAGATTTGGATACGACGGAGGGTTTTTCGGGGACACGCATGCGCACATCGATTTCCGGCTTAGATTACCGTCCTATTCTTCTCCCGTCGCGTTTGCGAAAAGTCCCTGATTGTGTGCACGTGTGTGTGCAAGTGCAAGTGCGTGTGCAAGTTCTTATAACGCAGCTTGTAATGTATAATACAAATATGATTATATAAACATATGTTGGAAATTTGTTGACTTTTGATTTTTCCGCCAAAGTCAAACATTGTTTGTTTGTGTGTTTTTATTGCTTAATGCAAAAGCACACGGGAAACTTAGTTGTTGCCTCAAATAACAGTAGTGGATATTTCATGGAACTTTTTGGGGGTGGTGGAAGAGAACACCATATGCAATATAATAATACCCTCGAGCGTGGAAACATGCCCCGCGGATACATCTATATCATTAAAAAGTAGAAATTGTGACCATGAAATCTCCCTCAACCGCAATAATAAGGTATTTAATAATATATCTTCATTACTTTTTTATATTTTGAATAGGTTCTCAGGTAACAAACAAAAAAATAAAAAAACTACGAAGGAGTACGATCACCCAAGGCTGGTTAATGGGTAAAGATCAGTTTACGGAAGGTAGTTTTCATTACAACCATGTCATCACACGATATAACGAGTCATATTTCAATCTAAACACATGATATTAAAGGATCGTCTCAAATGTTAATATTCTGTACATGTTCGGTTTATTGACTCTCATTATTTTCGTCCTTCAACCTGAGGTAAGCCTATATTTACAACGTTGTGCCCACCACTCCCTGCTCTAAACATGGCAGTGGATTTTTTTCTTGGTTCTCAAGTATAAATGCGAATTCTGTTATGGTACAAATCAATGTGACAAGCAAAATAATAATAACAACAATAATAATAATAATGATGATGAGGAGGAAGAGGCCTTCAAGTCCCAAATTCCGAGGCTTTTATGGTGGAAAAAATGTGACAAACAAAAAGGAAGGGGCCAAGGGGGAGGGGTTGGTAATCAGGTCTTAAAAGCGAGTTGTTTTGGAGCTGTTGTACGCACCAAGGACAAAAACGAAAGGTAACCAATAAAAGGCTACTGCACCACTGGCTCCCACGGGCCTTATTCCGGGCAGCGATAGTTTTTTGGTTGGTCATAGCCATAGATTGGATTTTTTTTTTTTATTTTTTTTTTTTTGGGGGGGGGGGGTTTCAGGCGTCTTAAAGATTTTTGGGGCAATATGGATTTCCAAGCTTCGCCTGACGGAATAAACCTCATCTCCAAACTTTTAAATCATCTTAAATCTATTAAAAGAGAAAAACAGAGGAGGAAGAGGAGGTCGAGAAGATTTTTAAGTTGTCAAAATTATTGGGGGGGGGGGCAAATCATAATATGCGCCCCTGATATGGTTATAAACATTACGAGTCATTGAGTTCGATGGTCTATCATAGACACGTATGTGTGTAAAATTATAGTAAGAAAACAACGTCATCTGTGATGTCATCATGCACTAATGAAACTCCATAGAGACAATGGAGTGCCTTAGAGACAGGGGCGTCGATCCTGGGGTGGTAAGGGGGGGGCGTATCGATTTGCACACCTCCCCCCAATAATTTTGGCAACTTGAAAAAATTCATAATATGATATGCCAGGATATGTTTAAAAAGCATTGGAAAGCACTATAAAACCATTAAACTTAGCATAAAACTACTGTTAAACATACCAATTAGTCAATTTTTCACTTTTGCCCCTTCTCTCCAATCCGAAACATGGATCGACGCCCCCCTGAGTAGAGACATGATTTGCAACCCAGTGGACGAAAATGTAAAACAAGGGAAACAACGCTAGAGGAAAACCAGAGAAGCATGCGGCTGACTTGCAGGAAAACGAAATAAACACAACAAAAAAAGTAACTACCCCTTTTTCAAACTACCATATTTTCTTAACGAAAGATGTTTTAGCAAAATAATTTGGCAGGAACATTTCTACATCTATTGACTAGCCTCTGTGTGAAAATAAGATTAATCTGTTAGCCATGCATGAGTGAGCATGCATTAAAGGCAAAAATGCCACTTTTCAAAAGTCACAGGAGTCATCGCTTATGCCAAAATAACGGTAAATAATGGTATGTTTTGCTTTATTTATAAAGTATGCTCACTGAACCATGACATGGTTGCAACATCTTATGTTCGTACAACATGTAAAGATACATTTTGCTGAAAAATATCGGATTTCAGTTTTTTCAATGAGCTTAATGGATTTTACACATTCAAAATTGAGGAAGGATGGAATTTCTTAAATTGAGCTCACTGAAGCGTGAAATATGCGAAAAGTGCCAAAAGAGGTGTCAGGGGGTCAAACGATAGGTAATTAACATAAATAGCGCATAATCATTCAGCAGAAACAGAATTTGTCAAAATCCTGCATCACAAATACCTCAAAATGATCCTTGTGACTTTTCAAAAGTAACATTTCTGCCTTTAATACGTGCTCACTCATGCATGACTTGGTGGATCAATCACATTTTCAAGCGGAAGTTAGTCAATTAGTGCAGGAATACCCTTGCCAAATTATTTTGCTCAAAATATTTCTTAAAAAAATTGTGGTATTTTGAAAAAATGGGTTATTACTTTTTGTTGTGTTTATAAGGATACAAACAAAATAATAAAAATAAAAATAAAGAAGGAGAGACAAAGACAAAAAGCGAACTGAAATAAAGGTGATTAGATAGTCATAGTAATTGCATGAAATGCCCTTTGAGAGTGAAAAACAAACAAACAAACATAATTGATTGTCAGACTTACAACATTGAGACTTGGTAATAAAATATTGTGCCGCGTAATATGCTTCTTTACATTTTCTAGGTCTTTAAGCGGTTTTTTTTTTCAAGTTCAAGTTCAAGTTTAGGGTTTATTTTCCCTAAACAACAAAATCATTGTGTCTGCTTTCCCTTAATATATCGATAAATGCATATATTGATAAATCAATTGTTTCAAATCAGGTTGTCGGCAGAGACATTTGAAAACAAAAAGAAAGCAATAGAAAAGTAATTGTACAGTCGTGGGGTGTCTTTTGTAGCGATAATATTAGCAGCACGATCACTTAGATATCTCTATCAATTCTAAAGAGTACCCGAACATAAAAGAACACTTTCCCTTTCATGAGAAAATTGCTCAATTGGAAATAAACTGGATTTCACCATACACGTATGGCAAACCTTAATTTCTATGTCTCCAAGATGCTTTTATCAGACCTTATGCGATAACAAGGGACACAATGCAAGAGTGAAATTAAGAAGCATAATATAAATGCAGTAAATTGGCAGGAAAATAACAAAAACGAATGAAAGGCAGTGAAAAATAAGAAAGAGAACAGAACGACAACAATAAAAGATGATTCAAACATCGTGAAGTGTTTGTACCAGTAAAAGAGATCCAGTTATAGTAATTGCATAAAATGGCCTCACACCAACATTAAATTTTAGAGTTGAAATGATGTGCTGCGTAATGTACGAAAAATACTCATTGACATTATCCAGGTCTTCATGCAGTTTCTTCTGTCTATTATGCCCCTACTATGTTGATGAATTTATTATTTGAATCACATTGTCAACAAATACATTTGCCAGCGCAAAAAGCGAAAAAAAAATAATTGTACGAAAACTGTGTGCCATTTCAAATATTTAGAGCAATAATATCAGCAGCATATTCACTTAAAATTTTTCTTCAATTAAAGAGTACCTGACGATGAAAAGAACATTTTCCGTTTTATTAGAAAATTGCTTTCTACATCGTGACCTTTTATTCAATTCTTGCCATACAATAAGGAGTTATTGCGGAAAATATTCCATAACAAATCCTTTCACAGACTTCTCATACTCGACATCATAAATTAAAGAAAAACATTGCCACAATTGGTATATTCAATATTAGGAGAGAAGGCGGAAGAGAGAAAAATGGGCTTAGTTATTGCTTTTCCTTTATCGTACTGCCAACACGGTGTTACTATCAAAATTAATTAAAGTTGCGATCAAACCTGATGGTCCGAGGCATCATTCTTCAGGTGCGTGTCCTGACAACATGCATAAGTTAACCACTATCTACACACTACTGCATATGATTTTAAGGTATTGGCTAACATTTACACAGTAAAACAATCTGAGGCCACATGATTCCCCATTTGCTACCAGGTGTCTTTGATTGAGGCTAAAAATGAAGCCGCTGAAAAAAATTGTAATTTGCAAAAATGAATGATCTTAGTGCTTCAAAAAGTGAAAATCAATAAGTTGAACCGATTCTACTTGCCATTTCCTTCCCATAGACTTACTGTGTGTACACTAGGCCAGGCTATATATTAAAACTCGACCGCGATTTTGAATTGTTTATTCCATGCATAACTTGCCATTGACAGTGTAATTCCAAACTCTTGTATTCTAGGTGGTTATATTGTCCATTTGAACACTACTTTATGTACCTCAGATATCAAAGTTTGACAATTTTTTTAATTTAAGCCCACGAATGGTTAGCCTATTATTTAATTTAGGTTGGCCGGTATTTTTCATATCACTTCAACTTATTTGGATTCCTTGTTGTAGCGATGTGAATATCAATGGAACATCACAGGATTGTATAGCCTAACTGGTATCATCCATTTTTTTAAAATAATTAATTGTTTGAGATACTAGTATGGGCTGGGTCATAAACCCTTGTGCAAGCTAAAAGAGTCGATTTTGCACATTAGTATAATTAAATTGTAACAGTCGTAATAATTCTGTTTTTCTTACCTTTTGCACAGAGAGACAGCTGAAAATGGCTAGATTGCCTCAGTAACACCTAACCAAGAAAAACTACCCATTTCAAATACCGACAAAAAGGAAGTGAAATTCAAAGAAAAGTTGAGAGAAAACTGTCATTATATATCCCCTCAAAATGTAATGTCAGCGTGTAAAGAGTTGTAGGTATATAACTATAACTCAAATCAAACACACACACACACACACACACACACACACACACACACACACACACACACACACACACACACACACACACACACACACACACACACACACACACACACAGAGTGGCACACACACACAAACACCCACACCCACACCCACACACATTTTACAAGCAGAACGACCTGTAATTCTGCGCTTTATAACAAACAGTATACAGAGTGGCCCAGAAAGAATGCTACACATACGATCTTTAATTTCTTCAACATCATGAACAAAATGCCATTAATTGTTATTTCATTAGTTAGAACATTCTTTTTCAGCCAAATGATGCCATGATGATGGATTTTGAGTAAGGCGTTTGGATCCTAGGGTCATTTTTCTGAGGCAATGTAATTTCCAAAATTTGTTTCTTTCTTAACTCCCGCGAACCCGGGAACACCAAAATATTCTCATAGAATAAGCGGCTGGAATGCCTCGCTTTGATACGGAAGACAATGGTAAGGTATGGCTTACATTGTCATTGCACCTGGATAGTGCAGCCCATTCCATGGCAAGTCGTTACGCGAGTATTTCGGTGTTCTGATGATCGCTGGCGTTGAAAAAATAGCAATTTTAGGAAATTACATTGCCTCAGAAAAATAGCACTAGAATCCAAACGCCTTAATCAAAATCAATGATCATGGTATCATTTTGTTGGAAAAAGAATGTTCTAAGCCATAAAATAATCACCAATAACATTTTGTGGATGATGTTGAAGAAATTAACGATCGCATGTGTAGCATTCTCTTTGGGCCACGCTGTATAGTGTAAGATCATCACACTGCAAGGTATCTTACACGTATTTTACCGACTTGATCAGACACGGCTAATATCCTATACCTCATTTCCGTTCCATGTAACACCTCTCCGTGCGTTCTTTCTAAAACTTGTAATCATCAAATAAAATGCTGATAAAACTATTAATATACCTATTCCTGATTAGTGTCTGCCTTGACAATGCGAGCTGCAATATAATCCGGCATTTTCTGAAAAAGAGCTACAACATTGTAAAAATAAAGTTTACTCTTACTTCTTTAAGCAGATGATATGAAACGTGTCTCCTAACAATAAGTCAGTTAGTAAACTCCTCAAAAAAAGTTTGGAAATCTGAGTTTGATCGGTTATATCTCCCGTTTCGTAGAAATAATCAATGTAAGCTTGGTATCACCGGAAAGATTATTTAATTTTCTTTAAGAAAATACCCTACTTGTTATAATTATGCCATCAGGGAAAGGGCAGTATCTTAAAATGTGGTGTAAAGTGTAAATTGAAAAGCTGCAAAATGACCAATTTTCGGTTAGTCACCCAATTGTTGTCGTTGTTGATAAGTGAGTTTTCCAGTGTCTATTTGGTTGATATACGCTCTAATGTGAACATTGACATGGATTGAAGAAACACCTGCAAAATAAGCAAGCAACAACAACAAAAAGTGGAAAAAAATATGTATGGACATTAAAAACAGGACATAAGACTTCAACTCTCACGGACCTTTCACCAACATTAACACCACAAAGTGATAAAAAGTGTCAGGAGCTTGATTTGCAAGGATTTTCTCAGAGAGGGGGTATCACAAGAATGGACTAGCCTGCATTCAGCCCAAACCTCAAGCTCATTGAATATTTGTGGGATCAACTTGGCTAAGCTGTACGGAAGAGAGTCACAAATGCAACGACACTGGTTTGCGTCAATTACTGATTGACGAGAGGAATACCAATCCACAGCAACGAATCACAAAGTTCATCAACAGCATGTGGAAGTGGTGCCAGGCGGTGGTGCAGGTACGTGGGTCTTCCACCCGATACTGAACACTGATCATGTTATTAAAATCAACATTGATGAAATCAAAGATCCATGGGAAGATTAACATGAAAATCCATGCAATCAAGACCCTGACACTTTTTTTCATCATTTTGTTGTGTTAATGTGGTGAGATTAAATATCTGTGAGATTAAATGACTTATATCCAGTTTTTAAATGCCCATACATGTTAGTTTATTTGGTTGTTTCACTTTTTGTTGTTGTTGTTTGTTTACTTTGTGCAGGTGTTTCTTTCAATCCATGTCAATGTTCACATAAGAGTGCATGAACAACCAAAGAGACATTGAAAAACTCACTTATCAACAACAACAAAAATTGGATGTTTTACCGAACATCGGTCATTTTGCAGCTTTTCAATTTACACTTTACACCACATTTTAAGACACCGCCCTTTCTGTGGTTGCATAATCATAACAAGTAGGATATCATTTAAAAGAAAATTAAATAATCTTTTCAATGATACCAAGCTTGCATTGATTATTACTACGAAACGGGAGATATAATCGATTAAACTCAGATTTCCAACCTTTTTTTGAGGAGTTTATTTACAAGCACGCAGAGATGATAATTATCTTCGTGTACGAGGGTAGGCTGAAATGTTCGTAGCCTAACTAAGAAGGGGTTATCCTACAGCAATAAAACTAGTCACGTGCTAAATTCAACCTTTTCTGATACTAACTGCATTGTTTCTATTCAGATACCTTTTCTTCTTATTCTTCTTTTACAAATGATTTTACATTGACAGTTAAGGTTTTTGTCAATGGTCATTTTGGGCAGATTTTTGATGGCAGAGACTTGCCCTTCCAGACAGGATTCATCTTTCTGGGCACTTTCCAAGCTCTTCTGAGATTCTTTCCAGTGCCTCTGCCATATTTTAAGCCAACAACTTACTTGAGTTGCATTCTCAACCGTGATAACCATAAATGGGTAGATTTTTTTTTAAACAGTGAAACATGTCTGGTCAGGCCAGGCAAGTCTTTACCATGAAAAATCTCTGAAAAAATGACCATTTTCTGAACTCTCAACTGCCAATTTTAAATCAATTTTATCAGAAAAAACATGAAATGATATCTGAAAAGAAACAAGGCAGTTAGTATCATCAGATAAGGTTGAATTTAATACATGATTATTTTCATTGCTGTAGGATAAATCCTCAGTCAGGCTACGTCTTTTCAGCCTACCCTCGTAAGATATGCGTAAATACTCGTTTATGCACCAACTGAACATCGGAATGTAAAGCTACATGCATTTCAGCAAAAACAAAAACAAAATCATTTATATAGTCCCAGGCTTGGGCGGTAAATACCGGGTGGTAAATACCGGTATTTACCGGTAAATACCACCTTACTTTTTTCGACAAAAATGGGAAATACTGGGATATACCGGGAAGTACAATTAAAAAAAATATTTCTTGAAGGATAATAACACAAAACTGTAGAGATTGTTGTTCAGTAAGTGTGATTCAACACAAAATATAACAAAAACTAACTTAACTGATGGTGAGGAAATAGGAACTCATTCTGATTGGTTGAACAAATTTTCTACAGGCAAATCAATACTAAAAGTACTTAAATTTTAAAATCACCAGGTTTTATTTTAGAAATTGTTTTCATTGAGTTCAGTCTGCAAATATCTCAATTGTTCCATAAGTCCAGAACACTTAAAACAGCATACCCCATAGACAGATATTGATTTTGTCCCTGTATATTCAGCAAGATGAAGGCCGCACCCCACAAAAAAAGCTACATGTAACACCTGAATAATGCACAGTGTAGTTCTGTACAGTATGTGAAATAAATCTGAATTAAAAAATCAAAATTGAAAAGAGGTTTTTAACAATCTTTTCATTTGAAATTTATCAGTTCAAGTTAGATCTGTGTAAGAAGGTCTCAAATGAAGGGCGTTAATGACCTTTTTAGCTGACCTTGTACAACTTCAAGAGTAAAATGCTAGGTATCGCCCACGTATTTCCCAGTATTTCCCAGGTATTTCCCAGTATTTCCCGGTATTTCACAGTATTTCCCGCCTGGGTGGGAAATAAATTGCCAACCCTGTTTAGTCCTCCATTACTACAGAAATGGTTGCTTTCAAATGCCTCGTGCAAAACCCATTCCACTCAATGGTATTGATGCTACATGTGCGGGGTGGCATGCTGCAGATCAACAGTGATTGATATTGCTTTTCCCACCCCTGACCAACATTTCCTATTTTGTTTCTGCTGTATGTAACTGTTGTTTAGGTTTGTATAATATACGTGTGTTGTTTTGTATCGTATACTATTTTGATTGGTCAAATAACTACTACTACTACTACTACTACTACTACTTCTACTTCTTCTACTAATGTGGTCAGTGACTACGAACTGGCATATTGCTGCAAGGCTGTCACTGAATTTGCAAATTTAAAATAACGAGATTCAAGATTCAAGATTCTGGTTTATTTCCAATAACATAATCAAAATAAATACATGAATAACAGTTTTTACATGATATAATGATAAACAATACAAATATGGCATGACAACATAACACAAAATAATATAATAATAACCAAACTGTTCTCAATATTTTGTTTTTCCTTCTGTAGGACCTGATGTAGGACAAAAAACTCCAATTGAAGATGCTGTCATGAAGCCCGTAATTGAGTTCCGTGACATATGTTCAACTCGTATCCGAGAAGAAAGGGCCGGAAGTAGGAGTCGCGGAAGACGTGACCGGTGTCAAAGGTCGACCATGGAGGAAGATGTTAATTAATCAATTCGTTGATTTATTTCTGTCTTGTTTACTGGAAGTATATTCGCCTCAGTTTCACTATTGCTTTCCAGTACTGTAATAGTAAATCACGCAATATTTAATACATAAATTAACATAATATGGAATACCCCATCACAGAAAAGTAACAAATTTTTTATTATCATACTGCTAGTGAATGAATTAATTCTTGAAATGAACTATAAGCTGTGATAGTCTAACATCATGACTAGTAGTGGTTAACACCATGGTTGTTAAATTTGTCAAACCACACACTTATAGTAATTGCCTTGTCATTCAAACCATAAAGCCGCGTTTACACTATGTTCCCGGCGGCCACGTCAACCAGTTTCAGGCCACCGTGGACAAAACGGGATAAGACGTGAGACCACGCGGATAGACGCCCGCTACGGACCACCTCCAAGTGCTGTTACGGCCTGTACGTACTGTCGAGTTTCATTGCGTTCCCCTCGTTTTCCTACGGCCTCAAGCTTTTTCATCCTTACCGTGACTACCGTGGCATTTCTTTTTGAGCGGTTACAAAATATGGACGCGGCATCACGCAACACGGACTGTCCCGTTTGCCCAGCTCGTCTTCCGCGTGTCTCACGTCCATCCCGTTTTGTCCACGTGGCCTGAAACGTGGTTGCCGTGGCCGCCGGGAACATAGTGTAAACGAGCCTAAAACATCTTCAGTACCAAAACAGTAGAGTTTTGTTGTAAAAGTATCGTGAGGGTTACGATGTTCCTTTTAGATTCTTCCTCGGGGATATACTGTGCTCACTCCATTTGTACCACTGTGTCGAACATCAAAATAGGGTTTTTTGTTTTTCTACACGAGAGTGATGATTAAATTGAATTGAATTAAATTAGAGAGGTAGTGATTGAATTTAACTGATTTTACCGTCTGATTGAAAACACGGAACACTGTAAACAAAATCTCGTCGTGCTCTTGAGTACGACGAGATTTAATTCGTCCTGCTGACGAATTTACTTCGTCCTGCTATTTTTGACATGCTGTACGAATTGGACCAATTTTTTGTAGACGGCATGACGAATATTATTTCGTTATACGAAATGATATTCGTCATGCCATCTACAGAAAATTCGTCGTGCACTGTATCCTACAAATACTATTATCTAGACCAATTGCTTTCGTCCAGCTCTTCACGCCGCTTCTCTCTGAGCATGCGCGCTCGATCTGATATCCCATAATGACATGCGAATCGGCCTTGAACGGAAGACACCGAAAGATGCCAAAAAACCTTTGAAAATGGCCGAAATAGAAGCACAGGCCAGCTGGAGTGAAGAAAGAAGTGGCACCTTGGGAAGAAACCTATCTCAGGATCACAGACTTCGTATCGTACGGTGAGTCGTACTTGTTTCATACAATAAATTTGATTTTTTTTTACCCCGTTTAGCGCTAGCCACGCGGTA
>JZLH01S0039888.1:4573-24881 GCA_001188425.1 Eucidaris tribuloides
CAGAATCGCAATTGAAACTGTTGTACAGACTAGAATTCATATCTCGTACCCATATCCGTACCCGTAACTTTGTTGCATGCTGTACCCGTACCCGAACCCGTACCCGTGGCTCTCGGACCCGTACCCGCACCCGTACCCGTAACTTTGTCACATGCTGTACCCGTACCCGTACCCGTACCCGTGCTCTCGGACCCGTACCGGTACCCGTACCCGTGTTCTCGGACCCGTACCCGTATCCGTACCCATGACTTTGTCACATGCTGGACCCGTACCCGTACCCGTACCCGTGCTCTCGGACCCGTACCCGTACCCGTACCCGTGACTTTGTTACATGCGTACCCGTTCCCGTACCCGTACCCGTGGCTCTCGGACCCGTACCCGTACCCGTGGCCCTCGGACCCGTACCCGTTCCCTTACCCCGATCTCGGACCCTACTACAACTCTGGTTTGCATGACACTCTCTGACAAATTACTGCACAAGTCAAATTGTTGTGGACTCAACGGAATGTGCTTCATAAAAACAAGTCTTTATATAAGGGGCGATTGGTAAGGACTTTGAAGTGGATCGAAGGTTTCTGATTTAGGGTAAATAGACATTTAAAAAGATATGAAAATTTTGAAACAAACTGATTGTTTTATTACATGAAGTTAGTCTATAATATCCAAAGAATAGGGAAACTGTCAGGTTGGAGTGCTATTTGGCTAGTTAATGATGCAGATTCAAGTGTTTGTTTTAGACTTGTCATCAGGAAATAACACACAGACTAAAAATTTTGACCATATTGGTGATCAATATAAAAAAACCCCTGATACTTCTGAAGGTGCGAACATCCATGGATTTGAGCAATAATCTTCCGTATGTGAGAGGCAACTGTCGACTTATCAAAAGGTCACGATCGTAAGCTGATCTGACCTAGGTTGGCTCAACTGATGCTTCGGGCAATAAAAGACACCATCGTTCTCACATCGGACACCAGACATGTAGTGTGTTGTTTTTGCTTCCCCTTGGCACATTAGAAGAGCCCTGAGATGCGAGATAAAAACTTCCGGCTGACCTGATGTGGTTGTGGATATAGGCCTTATTACATAGCACACAATGATTGCCCATATGCCATAACATAATTCTGACAAGTACCTTGGGGGAGAGGAAAACACCAACTTGAGAAGGAGAACCATAACGGCTCGTCGGCAGGAGGAGTGTCCAGTATCATCAATAATTCAATATGTCACCGTGCCAACAAGATGCTTTAATTAGACTTCTAATTTAGAAAGTGGCTCGTTAGATATTCAAATTTTCCATGACTTTGGGTGGTGTTACTCATAGAGGTTGAGCTTATAAACCAAGGGATGAAAATTATCTGAACCTGTTTCTGCAACCTACCCCTTTAACCAGTGCTCAAAATCAACATTTTCTTCATGGTAAACTAGACAGGCAACCAAAATCATTTTTTTCAAATTTTAGTTTCTAAATGCGAAATATGGAAGCCTGAAAACGTAGATGAAAACAAAAATGACAATGTATCATCTTTTGTAAATTCGTATCTTTTTATTTTATCTCCAAGGTTGCAAAAAGACATTTTTTTATATCCACTCACACAGACAATAAAACAAATTAGAATGTGCAATTGAATACATGTGCAAATATTTGAATTTCAAATAAACTGCACTTCACACACTTGAACTGTTCAAGTCGGAGCACTGTGAATGTCACATCAAAATAAAGTATTTAAAGAAAACAAAAACGTTCAAGTCGGAGCACTGTGAATGTCACATGAAGATAAGTATCTAAAAAAGCTTGAAATAAAGATTAAAAGACGGGCAAAATCAAGATGTGCTATTCTAAGATTTTTTTAAAGAGGCATTTGAGTTAAATCAAAGTATGAATTTGTCATTTTTCTGCATATATATTTTTGCTGATATTTTAAATATAAGCATACATTTCCACATAACTTTGTCTTTATCATTATCTATATCCGATTCGGGCAACCGCTTTTTACCATATTTGAAACTTTGATAATTCAATACAATTTTTGGGGCTAGCCACAGGTAATAGGAGTTCCCACTAATTTGCTTTAACCAATGTTCTCCTAGCTCACATTAAGCTTTGTGTTGTGTCTATAGTAATTTATAAGGTTTGGGAGGAATGGTTTTATATACGTTCTCACTTGTGATCACATAATAGTTTAACATCTTCAGTAGACTAGATCTGAGTCCATCAGTGTAGCTGTTATTATGTTCAGATTTGGAGAACATGAAATATTTTCTTTGTGCCTTATATTCCTTGTAGATATTCTTGATGCCTGAAATGTGAAGTTGCATTTCTGCAATGTACATGTACCTAATCAAATTTATCCTACATAACATGGAAACCAACTTTGTACTGTAAAGTTAGTACTTAGTGAATGTAACTGGATATTTGTCTGTTATACATGGGGTGCATCAAGGTCATTTAACTCACCAGACACGCACGTTGTGAAGTAATGGTATGCTATCTGTGTAAATAAATGGCAAGTAATAAGCATTGAGATTCAAAATTATTAAGGCAATATAGAATGACACAGTTTTGTTTATCTTTCGTTAAGAAAATGATGAAAAACAACCAAACAAGTATTGCATTAAAGCCTGGGAGACAAAAAATCGATTAATCCGAATTAATCGATTACATTTTTTGCCGATTGAATATTCGACATGCGACGTTCAAAATAAATCGATTAATGTCGGGCTGACGAATAGGTTAAAATGCCTTAGCTTGAAATTCAAGATACAGTAACTTTAAGGTTATCTTAAAAAAAGAAAAAGAAAACTAATTTACATATCAAATGTTTCAAGGCAAGGGAAACATTTTAAGCATGTTCGAGCCGCAAATATATCATTTGTCAACCAAAACAACGACCAGGAACAGTGGAATTTCCAAAATGGCGACACGGCAACATTACAGGCCATCGCGAGTCATAACTGTAGCATCAGCCGGCGACATTTACGTTAGAAAATATTTTTGCGATACAAAAAACAAGACTTCAATTTGAGTTTTGAAAGACAGAAATGGCAAAAATACCGTAATTGCTAAACTTATTCTTCCTCCCTCTGCTGTTGTTACTTTTTATGAAAAATTGTTGTCTCATGCATTCGAAAACTTGATTCTTCTCACGGTTATTGAAGTTTATCGCAAACAGGTCGGTATTGATCATGGCGCTGCCATTTTGTATTACCCACACGACACAGTGCGTTTTCCGTCAATCAGTGGAAGGAAACAGCGGCGCGCTCCGTGCGTGGTGCGCTAGAGTGGCTGCATTCATTGGGCAGGCAGATTCGCCAATAAAAAAAACAACACAATTCTCGGCGGCGGCAGTCCAACCCATCAGTAGGAAAACAGCGTGCGTTCCGTGCGCGTGCGCGTGGCTGGCTGCATTCATTGGCAGGCATGATTCCCAATAAAAAAAAACAACCAAATTCTCGAGCGGCGCAGTCCAACTTCCATCATGGATGGAAAACAGCGCGCGCTCCGTGTGTGTGCGCGATGGCTGGCATTCATTGCAGGCATGATTCCGCAATAAAAAAAACACACAATTCTCCCGGCGCAGTTCCAACTTCCTTTGCAGTATTGAGGAAGTTGCGGTAACTTAATTATCCTTCCAAGATTCGCGCGAAGGTAGAGTATGGGTAGGTAGTGATTTTTATATGCCTGAAACAATCTGCCCATATTTAGCATTATTTTCAATGTTTGTTACATACAGTAAATTCCATATTTCAATTTTCTACGGGGAAAAAACAATCACCATATTTTGGGGATTTCTGTGTTGTTTGTTCCACTTTTAATCGCGCTACTACATCGTCATTTAGCATGTTTAGTTCTTAGTCCCATATGCTTGTTTTCAGCGTGTGTTGTATTTCGATTTAATCGAAAATAATTCGATTACTTTCGGCAGTCAACTAATGCGATATCAAAATCGATATTCGACGACAGGCCTAATTGCATAAAAGTAATTGATGTGTAAACATGTGATCTTGTTCTAATAACATGATAGAATCAACTCTTTACAGCTATGTAATGAATGTAGAATATGTAACAAGAGTCTGGTTTCTAACTTGGTCACACCAAGTGATATCATGTGTTTGTATACAGTTCCTGTTGGGTGGCATTGCTTCAATCATTTGCATTGCAGGGTTATTGCAAATTGGGATTTGGCACGTCAAGAAAACGTGAATGATGAAAATCAGCTCAAATCGTTCACAATGTGAAGATTAGGATAATAAACACCTGTCTAGAACCTTTGGGTAGAATACGTAGTTTTGGTGAAAATCTGGACAATTGAACTTCAAAATTTACAGTGACGTCGACGTGCACGGGCCGTTCCAAAATTGTCCGATCAGCCGTAAGCCAAAGGTCGCGCAGAGTTTAGCCGTTTAACCAATCAGTGTGCTCTGCTGGTCTTGCGACGGTACACATAACCGCGATTCACAATTTGAGCAAAATTGAAACTCACGGAAAGAACAACATTCTGGTAACATGTCATTATTAGTATTTTTTTCATAAAATACAACACACCATTTGTAAGTACTAAACTACTATTTGGTATTGATAATGAAGGGAAGTAATGGACTTGCAAATCCCTGACACAATCTTTAGAGCTAAATTTTGTTTTTTGCTTTTTGCTAGTCTGACTTTTTTGTCACTCTTCCAGAAAGTATTAGCATTGTCGATATCTTCAACTATCAAGAATCAATCAAACCCAGTGAAAATTGTTTTGAGTTGCAACATATTATGATTAAAAAAATATGTGAACAGACATTGTTATGTACACTTCTGACTTGATGTTGGGGTTCCTCTCCCATCGCTTTCATCCTCAGAAGTTTCTCAAAAATTCCTTGAAAAATGTCTCAAATCTTTCAAAGTATACAGTTTTCAGACCATCTATTGATCACAAAGCACAATACCTGAGCAGAAAAAAAAAATGATATCACCAAAACTACACTGTGGGGTTTGCCCAGGTGAATAGATGCTATAATACTTCTCTCTCCATCACACCCTGCAGCTCATTGCCACCCAATTAACAAGCACTATACAGCCATCTGTAAACGAGACTGCTCCCTAGGGACTTTTCCCGGATATCTAATAAAAATTGTTTTCTGGTTGCCTACGACATAACCTTTAAACCCATCTGCAAGTTTCTGCCTGTTAGGAGCCCATTGATCCGTAAGTAAACACGCAGCAAATGCACAAACACAGGAGTCTGGTCGCTTGAAGTCCGTCACGGGATATGAACTGTTTCGATGGATAAGCATAGAAAAAAGAAGAACGAAGACTCTCTGGCCTGGTATTATTAAGCAGTAAATGCATCATCCCCCATCCCCCCCCCCTTGTATCTGACAGTTGCAGTACCCCTCCCAAACATAATTGATGAACACTTGATTTCAAGTGTAATTACTTTTTAGATGGATTATGCTACTTTCCAGGGTTAAGGGAGAGAAATCAATTTCACATTAAAGCTGAGATTTTAGGTTATAAAACATTCCATTCCATGCTGGAGATTTTTACTCAATCCATGGGATTGGGTCAGCATTTATCTTATTATTATTAATCATGCTGTGTGTGCTTTGTTACTGTCCAGCCAATGTACTGTGCTAAAACATTGGTGCTTGTAGTCAGGGAGATGCATTCAGTATGTTGGCCATGGGGAGGTGGGGGGGGGGGGGTGGGATTAGCTGGTGAAATCTTGTTACATGGTAGAGAAGTGGGCGGTGGATTTATGAATAAATTCTACATGAAATCTGTCGAAATCCTCAGGTAAAATAAGAAAAAAAGAATGGACATTTCACTTATAAGTACTACTTTGAATTGCTTAGAAGCATATATCATCAAAAGTGAGTTTAATAATATTAATGAGGAACACGCTTATAAGTCATTCGTAAAATTGTGGTTTCCATTTGATAGTTACTACAAATTTAAGATTGTCTTGATTTTTTTTTTATTGAAAAATACCCATTTCTACAGGTATTTTTAACGATCTTTTGTGAAATATACAACTTCCAAAAAAATTTTTCCATTCTAACCTCACAAATGTTAACAATATTGAAATAAACATATACATAGAAAAGGTATAACTCTTTATCTATAAAAAGTCTTTATCAGCGAAACTTTTTCTCCAAACATTCATGGTAAAAAGTTATAGTTATATAACATCTGACACTAACTACAAGCTGACTCATGGGCAATGTGTCAAAGAAATATGTGACAGTGAAGCTTATAGAGACTCAGCGTAGAAATACCCAGGGCACGGACGATTCACCTCGGCAAAGTCAAGACGCCCCTTAATATCTCAAAAACCAATTCTTTGGGTGACCAACAATTCTTAAAACGCTCCAAAGTTCTGAAATATCATCTCAAAACTGCCTTTGCAATAATTGTTCATGTGGCATATAGCCGCTCCAAAATTAAGAATAGCCCATAAATTCAAGAATAGCCCAAGGCATACATAAACATCGCCTTAAAAAAAATTATATATACTTCCTATTCCAACATAACTGTTTTAGACAACAATTTTTTGAACTAATGACTATTTTAGCTCGCTCCCGAAGGGAGCCGAGCATTATTTCGTTGTCCGTCCGACGTCCGTACGTCGTGCGTCGTTACGTCGGCTCCGTGCGCGTGTCGTGGCGCGTCCGTCGACACACTTTCTTGTGACACAAATAACAAGTACCTGGGGATCAATATTATTTGGCCCAAGTATAACCATCTAGCAAGGACTGAATGATAATTTTGGACAAATTCCGTCAAGGTCAAAGTCAACGAGGTCAATGGAACTTTGTCCTAAAATGCCATTTATCTGGCCATAACTCCAGTAGAGTGTCGCTCACGTCGATATAATTTGGTAGTTAGTTAAAAAAACAAAAGACATAATATTGATAGTCACAGTGGTCAAAGTCAAGCAAGGCAAGGTCATGATTTCCCAAAATCTCATTTTCGTCCTATAACTTTCAGTTAGAATGTTCACTATTATTTATTTGTGTTGTGGTTAGATCAAAAACCAAAAGTCAAATTTTTGTAAGTCACGGGCGCGACCAAATGTCAAGGTCAGGTCAAGGTCAATGAACTTATCCTAAAAATTCCAATTTTCTGCCTATAAGTTCAGTAAGGAATTCGCTGTGTTGTAATTTGTGTTTAGGTTGAAAACAAAAACAAATATTTGGTAAAGTACAGGTGGCAAAGTCAACAGGGTCAAGTCAGTGAACTTTGTCCTACAAATTCCATTTCTCTATTAGTTCCAGTAAGAATGTTTCACTGTGCTGTAATTGCGATTATCAAAACCAAAAACAATATTTTGGTAGAGTCCAGCAGTCAACGTCAGGGTCAAGGCAAAGTCAATAACTTGCACATAACCTATAACTCATTAGGAGTGCTACTGTTGAAAATAGGTGTTAGTCTCCTAATAATGGGTGCAACTGGGCGAGCATACCCATCGCTGTGCGCAGTCGAATTTTCTACGTTTAAAATTGTTTTTTATCAAAAGCATCTGATTTAGACCCAAAGGAGAGTGCATGCCCATGTACAGTAAATAATACTTCATTCCATGTATAACAAATGTTAACATACAGTATATCCCTTTCTTATCACATATTTGCATCTAATCATCCTAAAATACCACTAACCTTACAACCTCGTGAAGTTTAGATGCAGAAACAGGATAAAATATTTTTAAAGAACCACAGATCCAAGAACAGATGTGTAGGCTCCTCTGATGAAATCCACCATGTGTTTTGTTTTTGTGTCATTTTAATTCATCTCTGGGTCAGATGATCCAGAAACCAGTACCTGATTGACTATGTGGTTTAATTAACAGATTAATGTCAAGCTGCATACTAATCGATTATGTAATCCGTCGCCATACTGAAGATTACTGCACTATAGTTTTCAGTTCAAGAAACATTATTGATTCTTGCATGTAAGTTAACTTGCTCTGAGTTTCATATGTTTACAAGAATTTGAGATAACACGATGTTTTGTTGATTGGAAATATTATTCATTTTTGGATGAAGTTCACTCCACATTAAATGCAATTTTACAGTCTGAGATGACCGGCTTCAAGAATAGATTAGTACATGGGTACTTGAAGTAGTTGCATAAATAACCCTTGTAATCCAGTTGGAAAATGATTGAAAATACATCATAGGCACAACAAAAACAGACAGACAGACACACCACACCACTACACACAACACAGACACATCAGACAGCACAACATAATACCGACACACGTCAGCACAACCACCATCACACACACCACAACACAACACATCAAACACACAACACATAGCACAATTAGATACATAAATACACACAACACACACACATGCACACACATATTCACACATACACATCACACACGCACCATACACATGCACACACATTACCAGTACACACCACACACACACACACACAAAGAGTTTGTAATTTGTTGACATGATGACGATTGCAGATGAACAACAAATATAAATCTATGCATGCATGTTACTTTGTAGGCAAACAAGATTTAACTTAGCTTTAATCTCTGATATAACAAACAGCTTTTACATCATAGAAGTCACATGCATCATCCAATTGAATATGGTGTTTTTATATTCCGCACTAGAACCAGGGCAGAGGGTAAGGAATTAGTAAATAAAACAAAATCAAGTTGGCAAGACAAAGGATTAAAACGACTCAGCCATGTTTCAACATAGCTCGTTAGCTTGTATGTGCACATGAATGAAATCATTTTCATTTTCTCCTTCAACACTTTTGATTCATATTCACAACCGGATACACTGACATATTACAGTGCAAACATGTTACAGTTCGTGCAATTGATTTAATTTAGAGTGGATATTTTCAGAGTGCTGATTCCACATTCATTGTTGTTAGTATTCAAGCAGGCATAACTAAAACAAAGCCATATTCTTTAAAGAAAAAAAATCATCACGGAACCTCTATTCTGGTTCAAAGCTTTAGTTACAGAGTACAATTTACTTCAAGAGAAATTTGGTCTGAATAATGTTTAAAGTCTACTGATTATCTATAATTGTATGAAACAAAGAATAAAAATGATCGATCACAGCGACAAAATTTGCTTCAGGATACATTACATTGATTAGCTACAACAATAAATTTGATAAACTTAACAAAACAAAATCAAGCACAGAAACTTGCTTTTATTTTCATTTGATGCGTATTAGAAAAGTGGATTAAATGAATTTTCAATCGTTTCGTTTAATTCACCTTCTGCCATTGTGAAGAACAAAACTTTGTAGCATTAGCCTAAAAATTTTTTTTTTGAAAATGAGGGGGGGTAATCTGGGTAATAAAAAATGGTTTTTTTTTTTTTGGTTTTTTAAGTGTTGGTGTGTGGTTAGGGTGTTTTCGTATGTGGGGTTGGGAAGCCCCCAAATTTGCCCCCCTTTTTTTTTTTTGCGGGGGGGGTTGAATTTTAGGGGGGGGGGGGGGGGGGGAGGGGGTGGAAAACGGTGGGGGTGGGGGGTTATGAGAAATAATTTATTTAATAAAACAGGTTTTAAATTTTTTTTCAACTGTATTCGAATGTAAAGATCATGCCAAATCTGGCACAGCAAACGTTTGGGTTAGAATTGTGAAATCTTTTATAAAACTGCTTTTTGATTTGTTTTAAAGTGAAAACATAATAATATATAATGGTTCTATTACCCTAACACGGGATAAACAAAATTTCGATCTCATTTCATCCTTATGTACAACAAACCTGTTATTACAGGACCACCCATCTATAGAGGTGGCACTATTGGACATATTTCAATGAACATTATCATTTCCCTAATTATCCTTCAATTTAAACAATATCAAATCTTACGCAATTGTATTTACAATGTCCAAATGATTGTGTTTGCAAGTTTGGGAAGTATCAGAATGGAATATTTTGACTGTATGCATTATGTAATGATAGACAGTATTAGCCTACTATTAAAGTAGTTGACATGATGGAACTCTAAAAGATTTCTCAGAACCAAATAGTTAAAACATATACCACTCTATACACCAGCTGGAGTGATCTCCCATGCTGAAAGATTTTTTCTAATTTTACTAAGGAACTCAAAGCATGAACACTCAATTCTATCGGGCACAGATAAAAATATGACCCATAGAGAGCCACACAGCAGGTCCTGCCACGAGGATATGACATTAACTATTTAGAAGAGTCAACGGTGACCTCAAGATTTCAAGAAGATTCCTGATAACATGTATTTTATATTGATTTTATTTCTTTTTGTTTTTTTTTATATTTCTCTGTATCTTCTCTCTCTTCCTCTCTCTGGTATCTTTTTTTGTGTGAATTCTCTCTAGAGTATCTTCACCCAATTGAGGACTACCCCCGCGGGGGGAGAGAGGGCACTCGACTTAACAAGAGATGATACCAGCGCACGAAATCGAAATCGGCGCTCGAACGCTTGAAGCAAGAAAATTGGTTCTCCGGAACTGAGCTAAGTTCAGAAAACTCAAAATGCTATGCGCTCATGGAAACGCCTGCGCGAAGTTCGCACGCCGTCCCTGTAAATGCCAATGCTGCGTGCGCGCTGAGCGAAAATCGAAGCGTATAACAAATTTGGGGTCTCGGGATACTGAAAAAATCAAAACATTTATCTAGATTCTAAATTGAGAATTCCTAACGGAAATTTGGGTCGAAATTGGGTCCAACCGCGCAATACTATCACACAATTATAGGACAACTAAGGCCCCCCCCCCCCCCTCCGGATACCCAAATCAACTCACTACTTCTTAATTAGATTTACAGAAATAAGATTTCAGACAAAGTCACCAAATCTCGTGATCATGACCTTTAGTGTAAGACTTCGCACATTAATTCTGTTGTACAAAGATAATCAATACATTTAAGCCATACACAGAATCAACCCTATTACCTATTTGGACAGCAAAGAATCATAAATAAATTAAAACCCAGGCTTGTTTTAAGGCAAGATAAATCTCTATTCGTGGGGGGGGGGGTAGAGCATTTCCAGATAAAGTACCGAGGACTGCAAGGTTTGGGGCGAGCTGGATGCAGATATACGAGAAATTCTGCAAAAATGGTCAATTTCCCGGTTCATTCACTGAATCCAACATCGCAAGTCTGGACGAAATTTAACGTTCGCTGCAGATAACGCCGGGGCAACCCAAGACTTGGGGAACAGAAAATGTTATCATGTACTGCTACTGATTTATTTTTGATCGGTTATGATCGACTTGATGTGATGCAGTTTGAATTTCATGCTGCAAGCTGTAAAGCTAACGTAATTTAAGGTTCCTGTCATCTTATATATTACTGAAACGTAATGCATAGAAAAGTATATACAATACAACCTGTATGCAAACTGTTAATAGCGGCGAATGAATTGACAAACAAGAGAGATTATGTTACACATTTTGCAAGAAAGTGAGTATTACGATTTTGAGGAAATATTAACCATAAAAAAAAAATTGTTCATGTTTACACCAAACTGTGTTGTTTATTATTTACACACCATGAATGCCACACCCCACACACAGCCTCTAAATATCACATCAACAACACAACACACATCCGTAATCACCTTCGACCGAGGAGTACCATTTTAATGTGCTTGTAACTGGAGTAGTTGTCCACCACACAACACAATAACATCACATCATATTGGGGCAATTCCCTGATTATTACGTTACACTTTATACAAACTTGCTCAAACATTTGCTCTACATGAAATTCTGTTTCATATATTTGCTGTTTTTGGTATCTGTCCCAATTTCCTAGACTGCACCTACTTCACAACATCAGCAAAAACATGGAGACATTTTCAGTGTATTAACAAGTAACTTTAATCATGTTAGTTTACATTACAAAAGAGGAATGGAAAAAAATGACAAGTTCTTGTCTCAAAGTTCCCACCTGTTTAAAATGACACAAATTGAGTGGTAATTATGCTATCTTCTGACATCCTTGTAAGTTCATTATGATATATAACTATTGATCAAAAATCTTTCATTTTTAACGTTACAACAAGCAAAACATGTTAGTTACGTACGTAGTTACATTACATTGTCCATCCACGACAAATTCTCGTTTATTCATGTCTTTTTCAGATTTAGTATGCATATTGTAGGGCTTTATTACCTTTCACCACAATAGAAAAGGCTATTGCAATGAAAAAACTGTCAGAATAAATGTAGTTTTTCATAAAAAACTGAGATTTAGTCCACCCTTAGTCCACATTGGTATTTCCAATGTACGTTTTCGATTCTCCTAGAGGTGCTGGTTGAAGACTGTAAAATTAGAGTGGAAATGAATGTCCCTCCATATGTTTCTCTCAGATTCATACCCATTTCAAAACATTAAAATTATAATATTATTCCAGATAGAGCAATTATATTAATTTGTGATTTGTCCATATTTCACGAATTGCCCATATGTACACACACATCCCATATTTCCATACCACATGATACACACATGCATAATATGTAAAAAAACATGATATGCAAACTTATAGTAGACATAAAGAAACCTCAACTATGCTTCACCATTTCACATATTAAATATTCTCATAGTAGTTTGACACGTGCTGATAATGTTGATAATTTCATACATTATTACCAGTGCTATTGTGCCTATTACTTGAAAGCATTATAAATGAAATTAGTAATTACACTGTAATGCATAAATGACTCACTACACACATATGTTTTTATCATTTGTTGACAGCCTGCAAGTGACACATATCACTGCCGTGTTACTAAGTGGAGTAAATTACAGCCAATGCAGTACATATATTTATCTAAACAAAATAATACTTGTAATATACCCTGTATATTTCGCGGCATCATATTTTCGCTCAGATTTGCTTCAAAGAGGCGAATTCGACGAGAGTAATTATGTCGCGATTTTATTCTATTGCATTACTTTGTACAGAAATGTCAGGAAGTTAAAATTTTCTGCTGTCAGCTATCCGAACTTAGCGAAAAATAAAAACTTCAACCGCGAATTCGCTCGAAAAAACCACCCTCCTGCGTTGCAAAAATATTCAGGTATACATAGTCTAGTGATATATTTTCCCTGTATGCAATTGTGAAAGACTGTATTAAATTTAAAAAATTATAATGCAAATTTAAAATGCACCAAACTTGTGAATGCCCTGTGTTAGCCCATGTACTATACCAAGTTATCTGGTAAATGCTATCCTAATTGCCTTCAGTCACAGATGCATAACTTAGAAACACCTGTTTGAAGTTTCAAGTTTCAAAATACTCATTGAAATGTATTAAGAGCTTTTGTTCACAACATACTTGTTAATACGAAACCACAACGTCCCGTTGAGTACATTCAAAATTTAATTCAGATTTTGCACCGATAGACATCATAATGCTATAAATGCATTGAGGGAGTTTGTACATCCTTGTTTAGTACATACATGTGAAATACATAATATACTTTGCATATGCTTGTAACAGTTTTTCTTGTTGTATAATCTCCACAATATGTACATAATTACATCCAACTGAAATCTACAATGCATGAAAATAAACATACACAAAATTTATTGACAGACGTCACTGTATCTCTGAAGATATACTCTTTAACATGTGAAATATAACAAAATGTCAAACCTTGATGTCTGACCTGCAACAGGCTGAAATGGATTAAATATCCAAGAACACCAAACCTTCGATGTTATGCGTGCTAAATATATCAGATAAATATTTGTTCGACGGGACATTCTATAGACACAGAATCCTATTGAAGAAAAACTGAATGCGTCGCTCAATTGATTTCTCACTTTCGAAGAGGCATATAAGAACATAACTCCAATTATCAGGCTTATTTTTAGACCTATTATCAAAAGCATCAGTACATGGGAATATGAACTCCATTTATAAACTGAAACATTGTTAACTGACCACTACAATTATGAACACATGCTGACACAAAAAATACATTTCTTCTTAATGCGTAATAACAATATACATTTTAAATTATCTGACCTTCTACAGAAGGGTCATGTTCTCCAAGGGCGTTCAGACGTGATTTAATTACGCGTTTCGTACGTGTATCGTACGAAACCGTATCAACGATACAGGCGTTCATTACACTTAGTTCTGCAATTGCTTATAATGTATAAGACCCACCCACAGTGCGTCCTCTGACGTAATTCTGGTCTGTTCATATAACTGAGGTACAGATCGAGCAAAAAGAATAAATAAGAAAGGAAGAGGTTACAACAAAGAAGAAAGAACCACAAACAAGAATGAAAAGAAAGATAGAAATAAAGAGAGAAAGAAAGAATAAATGACAGAAAGAAAAATAAAACAAAGATAGAAAAAAGAAAGAAGATAGAAAGATAGAAAGAAAATAAAGATAGACAAATAAGCAGAAGATAGAAAGTAGACAGAAAGCCGAAAATATAGAATGAGAGAAAGATAGAAAGAAAATAGAAAGACAAAGAAAGACAAAGAGAACACGAAAGAAAGAAAGTAAAGAAATAAAAGAAAGATAAAAGAAGAAAATAGCAAGATTGATAGATAAGTAAAACGGAAAGAAAGATTAAAAGAAAGAAAGAAAAAAGATAAAAGATAGAACGTTAGAAGAAAGAACAGAAGAAGACAAGTAGAAAATACAGAAAAAAAAGAAAAATAGAAAGAAAAAGAAAGATGGAAAATGATAATAAAAGACAAAAAAAAGAAAAAATAGAAAAAAAAGAAAGATTGAAAATATAATAAAATACAGAAAAAAAAGAAGAAAAAAAAAGAAAAGTACAAGGAATAATGAGCAAAAAAAAAGAGAATATAGAATGTATATTCGAAATGAGAACAGAAAATAAAAAATAACAAAACGTGAGCAGAATTAGAAAATGATAGAAGGAAAATGACATATTATACTGGAAGCAAATCTAACCCCGCGCCCGCGCGCCGCCCGCCGCCGCCGCCCGCTCGCGGCGCAGCTTAAACACTATGCTACATTCCGTCGTGTCATAGTCCGTATTGCCATATTGTGTACGAAGACGTATCGACTTCTGATTAAAGTCAGGATAGCTAATACCGTTTCGAACCTGAAGTTTCTTTGTACATGCAATTCCACAGGGGATAATTATACGTACTTCGTAAGAAACCATTCAAAACGCGTATAAAAGCACGTAAGCCTATAGAAACCTAACTAGGCTAAGAATCTTGTCATGTCACTACAAAGTAATCATACAATAAAAAAAAAAATAGTATTATAGCAGCCAGTACTGGTCACTAAATTTGCAAATGATATGTTATTTTGTTGAATCTTGTCTGTGCTACTGTTTTACTTTCTAGAAAAGTCACATGTACGTGGACTTTGCCTACTAAACTAAATGCAATAAGCTATTCATTCATTTTCAAATTTGCATGGATAGTTATCAACATATACATTTATATTTACTATTAAAAAGAGATTTCAAGTGATTTAACATACCATTTGTGAACAGTGATAATTGATAAATTTCACATATGATATTGCATTATTATACCTAATCATATTTCGTGCAAGTGTATTGCATAATTATAGTTTTGTATCTTATCAATTTCTGACTAAAGATACTTGACTTTGTCTATTTCTACATATCCATGTGTTGTATTTTTGTTTTTATTTTGTGATATCATCATCATTACCAATTTAATTGAGCTATTTCATTTGATCAAGGATTTTTCAATATACCGACTTTTGATTGTGACAAGTAAGAAATCTTAAAGAGACCGTAAAGTCTATATCGTGGTGGTTTGGAGGTGCCTACTCTGGAAATATTGGAATGCCCATATTCTTTCGGGTAAAACAGCACAGCACAGAATTGTGTGCAATTCCTATCGCACATGTATGCACCCGAAGAAAGTGGATCTATGAGCCCAACTGACCTTCAAATCATTCCGTCGGGGCAGCTGCCACGATTGGTTGTTACGCACCAGCACTGAACTCCTATACTACTAGCATAAATTTACTGTTACTAGCAGCGCCTTGGTCAATAGAAGAAGCGTAAAGTAAAAACTAGATTGGATACGACCGGCGCATCCTTAAATATCAAGGGGCAAATACATTTTAAGATGGATTCAGGCCTGCAACAAGCTTTGATGTTTTTATCCTCCGGCCCGGGAGCCCCGTAAGGGCCGAGCATATGTTTTCGGGTTGTCCGTGCCTACCGTCTGTGGCTCTCCGACATGTACGTCGTGTCGTGCGTCACACATTCTAGAACAAGATTACTGAACTATCGCCCAGAGGATGTCAATGATACTTGACCCAAAGGGTAGACCACTAGGCAAGGTGAATGAATAGAATTTTTGACCAATCCGACAAGGGTCAAAGTCTAAATGCTCTAAAATCATCCTCCTATAACTCAGTTAGAGTGTTTCATCTGTTGTATAATTTGTGGTTATGTATAAAAACAAAAGACAAAATTTTGGTACACAGTCTACCTTAGGGGTCTAAAGGTCAGGGTCGAACTTAGGTCAATGAACTTGCCCAAAATTCTCAATTTTCGGTCTTCTAACTTCAGGTCATCTTGTTTGTATTGAATGGACCCCCCAAATACCTGGTGTTTACATTTTTTAGATCGCTCTTCTTATTCAACTTGTCTTGTCGCCAAGCTATTCTTAGTAGTCCAAGTTATGATGAATTGCTCATCTACACAAAATTACTCAGTCTTTAAACTGATAACAATCTTGTATGACATTTTTTAATTTAGTGAAAAATGAAAAATGTTAACCGATTTAATCTGGTGGATAAACGATGGAGGATAAGCGGATGGAGGAGCTTACAAACCCTATGGAAAAATACAATTCATACACATCTGTTTCTTTTACATATTTTTCAAGCAGATATTTATCACAGAGTTTTGCAAAGTTCATGACTAAACTAAGCACATATTTAACAATTCTAAGAAAATAAAGTCGCACTACTTAATTGTTTTCAAAGGTCTTAATATTACTTATTAAATTGACTGTTAGCTTATGACTTCCATTGACATTGTAACATCTTATAACATCAAGCAACTGAATGTACGGACACACATGTATGTTCACAGGCTACATTTTGTTTGAAGATTTTAAATACCACCTACTGAATTCATATATTAACAATATCTATAATTAATTCCTAAAATTTGTTAATAGTTTTATAAAGTGCTATTGATAATAGTTAATTAATGTTATTATACACAATTCGCGACACAATTTTTACAATAATTTTGCCACACACCCTTTACACTCTCGAAATTCGAAAAAGTAATAAAACAACATCTCCTTTCAAAGCGAAAGTGTGCTCTTTCACTACCATAAGTCATTTTGAGGCCATGACATTTTACTGACAGGTGCAATGATTTTGTTATCAATTCTCACAAAAATTATACATTCTTGATGATAATACTCTTATAAATTTTTTTACACACCCTGTTAATCAACTACATTGGCTGAATGATATTCTATTGTATAACGCTTCAGAAATGTATACTTGTTGTTTCGAATAAGTACTTTTGATTATATTGGTTCAAGCAAGAAAGTGACAAAATTCAATTTGCGTGCTGTCACTGCAAAAGGGCCCCACCTCGACACATACCTTAGTTAGATGCTCATGTGATTGTAATTTGGTCGGTAAGGTTAATACCAAAAGACAAATATTTGTAGAACACAGGGGTCAAAGGTCCAAGGTCAGAGATGTTCAAGGTCAATGAACTTGTCGCCAAAATGCTATTTCTGCTATAAGTTCAGTAAAGAGCTCCCTGTTGATGTAATTTCGTTCAAGGTCAAACCAAAGACAAATTATTTGTAAGTCACAGGATTCAACGTCAGGGTCAACGTCAAAGCAATGAACTTTTGTGTCAAACTATAATTCATTCAGGAGTGCTAACTGTTGATATACATGTAATTAGGTTGTTTGTCTCCTACTTAACATTGTGGAGCTGGGCGGAGCATACAAACCCATTTGACTGCGCTCGCAGTCGAACTTTTTAGTTTTATTTATTTTTTTTGTTTATTAATACATGTAAATCACACATGTCACAAATATTATTTCTGAATTATACATTAAAAACACAATGACTGATTAGCACTCAATTATCGCTCCACTACAAGGTATTGAAAATCTGTCAAAGCTTAGTAATAGAACTCTTCTGCTATCAATAATATGGCAATACAAAAATTGTTTTCCAAGGGCCAGTTTCTTGTGTTTATAAGAACTTATATTTTTGTTTGTATTTCATAAGTAGCAGACGTTAAATGAGGTGAAAATACTAATAACTCATTAGCATGTATAATTATTCGTTATAATCCATTTAAAAATTATAAAAACTCACCAAGTCATCCCAGCACTTTGTAATTTAATGAAATAAAGAGGGCAAATGAAGAACGTTAAAAAACGATTTAATTTTCAACAAATTGTTAAGTCACATCTAAGTGTAGATCATGATTATATTGTGCAGCACCGCCTACTGGAAAATCCAAACTGATAACCTTGTATTTAAGTATCCAATGATAATAAAATAGTTCTGATTTATACGGTGGCCCAGAAAGAAGCTACACCTTGCGACCGCTAATGATTTCTTCAACATACATACATAGATTATGTCATTGTTTTGTTTCAGCGATTAGAACATTTTTCCCAACAAATGATACCATGATCATTGATTTTGAGTCATGTGTTGTCCTGTGGTCGATTTTTCCCAAGCAATGTTCAATTTCTCAAATTTGCCTTTTTTTCATACACGCGTCCATTCCAAACCGAATATCTCAGGTCTCAGCATGTCATACCACAAGACCGCGATGAACAATGAATGCACTTACATCGTTGTCGTCTCCTGTACAAAGCAGGCAATTCATGCCTCTTTGTTTTGCATAAGCTTATTCTAATGCACACCGTAACGTATAATTATTTCAGTCTGCTGTAGATTCGCCTAGAGTTAAAAATAGCAATTTCTAGAAATTGCATGCCTTAAAAAAAAAACCCCTAAGATCCAAACACCTTACATACAAAATTCAAAATTAATGATTCATGGCATCATTGTTTTTATTATATATATGAATGCTCTATACCCATGAATAATCACAATGACATATTTGTTAATACTCGACGTTTGAAGAAATTAACGATTGCAATGTGTAACATTGATCTTGTTGGGCCAATACTGTATAGGCTATAAGAAATCGGATCATCTCTAACATACAATATACCAAAACTACTTTAAACTATTTTTTGTGGGGGGCAGACTGCTACTGCCTTCTCTCGCTCGACCCCCCTTTTTCTGGTTTGTGTGTTATATTCCTATCATCATATCTCGTTCATCGTACCGCAGTCCTTCTTCAGCGCAATCCCCAGCTAAAATAACATCATATAGTGCCTGCAAGTGCACATGACCAGCGAGATCGCAGGTGATGCGCGACTAGGCCTCCAGTGTCGCGCTCAGAATGCCGAAAAATCCAAATTTCAACATGTATGCTTCACTGATGCAGCGATCAAAACCATACAAATTGTCGGCGACAAGCCAAGAAGAAATTCTTTAAGATTGCTCAAAGCTTGATTTAGAGCCGCACAATTGTTTTTAGTGCCATGTTTTTGGCCTGTTTTTGTGCATTTTCATACAATATTAAATTGCAAATCATTGACTTTGTGAACATGATGATGGCGCATGTCGTGATGTCCTGTTACGTGTTGATGGATTCATAATTATAAGCTGCAATTTTTTTTTTAGTTGTCTTGATTGGGGAATTTTTCATGCTATTTTCATTTTCTATTTTCTAATGTCTGGTGTCGTTTGGTTTATCATTCTAAATTAATTTTAGTAAAATTCCCCATGTAAAGTATAGCAACTTGTAAGTAAAGATTTTATCATATTCTCCAGCCTTTATTTCTTTGACATTTTTGTGGTCTGAAAAGACACAAACTTAAATTTGGAACTGATGTAATACTTACTGAATGTTATGGATCCATAATTTGCATCATGTCTTTGTGTGGATATTACCTCAGTAACATATTGCCTGAGTGTTGAATTTTAAGAAATTTATAAGAAATAACAATGCATTAAATTTAATGAAAAGCTGCTTAAAGTGATAGCCTATAACGTGTCAACATTCAATTTAAAAAAATTGTCAAACTTGATATTGAGCACATAGTAGTGTTCAAATGGACAATAAACACCCTAAAATACAAAAGTTTGAACCAGTTACACATGCCAATGCAATTATGCATGAATAAACAATAACTCGCGGTTTAATAGCCTCAGGTGTCACACCAGTAAGTCTATGGGGAAGAAATGGCAAGTGAATCTGGTCAAT
>JZLH01S0039891.1:1348-17026 GCA_001188425.1 Eucidaris tribuloides
GATTCAGAGCATTACATCACATGCTGCAAAAGTGCAAACTCTACTGTGTACACACACCTCCTTGATACACAGTACACTGTATGTGGAGTTATGTCTGTGCAAAAGGTGGTCAGTTATTTTACGGTCTGATAAGTGCAGGGGACTGGCCCTGTCGGGTGGTCCGATTCCACTGGCCTGGGAGGAGAGGGCTGGCCGTGGTGACCGTACCACTGGACCCTGCATCAATATGCTTGGACAGCAGTTCACCAGAAGGTGGCGCTTTTCAAATACAGCTAAATTCAAAATCAAGTGACAGTTGTTCACATCATGGTCACATCTAGAAGAAGTTGACTAAGGAAATTACTTTTAATATTTCTATGACAAGGACACAATATTTCACATTTAAACTTGCACAGATGATAGATTAAACATTATTCTTCAATCTGGTACACAATCTGGCTCATTTCAGAGTTGCTACCAATGATGCTAGTAAACTTTAACCTAGGTGTACACACAGTAAGTCTATGGGAGGAAATGGGCAAGTGAATCTGGTCAACTTACGATTTTCACTTTTCTAAAGCACTAAATAATCATTTTGAAATACAATTTTTTCAGGGCTTCATTTTTAGACCTCATCAAAGACACTGGTAGCATGGGGAATCATGCGTCTCAGATTTTTTTTAACTGTGGTAAATGTTAGCCAATACCTTTAACGTGACATCACAGCTATATCAGCATTGTCAAAGGAGGGTGTCCAATAATTAGATGATTTAATCGAACTTTAAAAAATCACAACTCCTGAATGGGTTATATAAATTTCTTCAAAATTACACCGCTGCGTTCCACTAGTCATTTTTGGAAAATTTTCCTTCAATAATTTGGTTTCCCAGTCCGTATTCTTTCAGATTTAATGCATATGAATAACTCATTCTGGAGTGGGAAGAAAAAGTATATTAATTGTCATATCACTAAACAAATCACCCTGATTTGTCGTTTCGTTTTTTTTTCGTTTTATTGGTTTCTGCAAGTTTCGTTCTCAATGTACAAAATGATAACAATAGCATTCATCAAGATGTACATATGCGTTAGTATCTATAATTATATGAACATTTTTCTGACTTATTTAGTATAATGTAATGATAAATTGATGTAAAACATATTAATCATTATATTTTCTGTAAATAACGTGGTACTTTGTTATCTCAATATTTATAGGTGTGTGTTTAACTTAATCCTGTGACAAACCTTTGGGATTAGTTTACATTGATCTGTTGATAGGGACAAATGTATGAGGGTTCTTATGTGCCTCAACTAAGTGTGAAAATCTCTTCTCGGTTGACTGAAATTATATTCATTATTAAAGATTGTGTCAGGGATGTGCAAGTCCATTACTTCCCTTCATTATCAATACCAAACGGTAGTTTAGTACCTCCAATGGTGTGTTGAAAGTTTGAGATCCATACGTCATGAATTTGTTGGTTTATGAGAAAAACTAATAACGACATATTACCAGAATGTTGTTCTTTCCGTGAGTTTAATTTTGCTCAAATTGCGAATCGCGGTTATGTGTACCGTCGCAAGACCAGCGGAGCGCACTGATTGGTAACTTAAACGGCTAACCTCCGCGCGACCTTCGGCTAACGGCTGGTCGGACAATTTTGGAACGGCCCGTGCACGTCGACGTCACGGATTTTTTTTTAAAGACTTCAGAGTCATTTGAAAAGGGATGAAGTTTAACCGTCCAGATTTTCACCAAAACTCAATATTTTATCCCAAGTCTCTATGAGAGGTGTTTATTTATTTTAATCTTCTATATGATTTCAGCTGATTTCATTCATTTAGATGTTTTTTGACGTGCAAATCAATGACACCATCTTTAAAGACCAATTTTTCTTCAGGGTCAGAATGCATGCCACTGTATGAAAAAAGATATATTAGTGATTTACGATAATATTGATCGATAATTGGAGAAATTAAAACGTTGACAATTGTAAATAAAAATAATTATGATATTGTATATCAAACGATTTGCCGATAAAATATTCTATAAACTAAAAGATGTTGCTAAGTTAGATTCTGTTTTAGTGAAAATTTCAACGTCGCTTGAAATGATTAAAGCACAAGTCTAGTTTTGACGATTTGTTTTAGTTTGAAAGCTTTATGCCCAAAGGTCATATCCCACCAATAACAGATTCTGAATGTCTTTCTTTTTTTTAATTAATCATAGTCTGATCTCTCTGCTGAGGTATAATCCAGATAACCTTAACATCTTATTAATAATTTGGCTGCTATACAGTGTGTATAAAAAAAGTAGACACTTGGAAAAAAATTATCATACAAAAATGTCATGATTTTGAGTTTATTTTCTTATATGAATATGTTACCTTGGATCTAAGTTATCTGATGACACTGCTGGTATTGAAAGTATGAGTAAGCACAACCCACTTTTGTCCAATGTGTCAAAAATACGTTTGCGCACAGAATTGTGTTCTTATAGTCAATATTCAATGCCTCACAGACCGGTGCTGCAGAAGTTCTCAACTGAATGTGCCCAAGTATTGAATTTTCAGCATGCTCAGAGTAGAGCTAATATCATTTCTTGTGACAAGAAAGACAAAAATGAAGCAATGATTCAGATTCACCATCCTAAAAAGAAGAAGATGTAATTTTTTTGGTCAATTCACAGTTCATCTTGCTAACATGACATTTTCTCTTTTTTATTGGGTATTATCTGAAATCATTGCTTCATTTTTGTCTTTTTTGTCACATAATTGATATTAGCTCTTCTCTGAGCATGCCGAGGATTCAGTACTTATGCACATCAGTATTCAGTTGAAATCTTCTACAGCATCGGTTTGCAATGTATTTAAACAAGGACTAATAGAAAGCAATTCTATGCACAAATGCATTTTTGTCCCATTGGACAAAAGTGGGCTGTGCTCACTCATGCGTGAAATACTTTCAATACCAACAGTGTCATCAGATAGCTTAGGTCCAGGGTAACATACTGATATAAAAATAATCTCAAAATTATCCGATTTTTTTTTTTTGGGGGGGGGGCAAGTGCTCCCCTGCCCCCTCCGGTTCCGTCACCCCTGGTGTCATCTCATAAAGCCACTAAAATTGTATAGATTTAATTTGCAATTAAAAGTGCAAGTACCTGAACAACAGAACACAATTACCTTAATTCTGTCGGCGGGGTAAAATTGAATTCGTGGGGGCACTTTAACACAGAGAAAACTAAAGGATTGCTCAGCAATGAATCAATTATCAAATCATTTGCGCGGGCGCGCGCGCGTGTGTGTATGTGTGTGTGTGTGTGTGTATGTGCGAGCGCGCGTGTGTGTATGTGTGTGTGTGTGTGTGTGTGTGTGTGGGGGGGGGGGTTATGTTTGCGTATTTTATGTGCAGTGTGCAAGGGTAGGCCTGTGTGTGTATTTAATGTGACTATGTACATGTAAGTAGGTTGGGGAGTTGAGTATCCGGACACCTAATTTTTATAATTTTCTGGATATGTTGCTAAAATAACGGAATTTTCAAATGATCAGTTTCAGTATTTTCATTCAAAATCAAGATTTATGGGAAGAAAAATAGTTGCTGCGTCCACGGTTCTGTTCGCAACTTCGCGCGATAGTTCCTCGACGAGTGAAGAGCCGTTCTAACGCGCGGTGTTCGGGTACTCAGCCCGTCCGGAAATATAACCTCTCATGATATCTGTATATGGGTGTGTGTTTATGTTGAAGTGTATGTGTGTGAATGATCATAATTCAACTTCTCAACAAAAACAGACAAACACAGGTGAATACACAGCATACAACACATGCACACATTCACACATCAAAGCAGACACACACACACACATACACCCACACAAACATGTACAAAGCATAGACTTCATTGCAGTAAATCTACTTAATACTTCCTAATACATTAAAGTTACAAGAGTATGAAAACTGGTTAATTTTAGTGGATTTCGATACAAGAAGCTCAAGTTCAGTTTAGTTTAATTCAAAACGTTCTTAATGCACAAACTGAAAAAAAAATAAATAGAATAAAAAAAGATTAAGGCATGGGTAATTGTCAAGAGTGATTTTAAATTATTGTCTTTTCAGTAGTAAGGTTGGCAAGAAGGAACTTGTTTTCACCTGACTTGTATGGATTTAGGATAATTATTTACTATTATACTACTCAGTCATCATCATTATACTTATTGAGCCATCCCGGGCAGGTTGGCTATAACGGTTGAATAATTAATTTCCAATATCATTTAAACCACAGTTCCGTCTCATATCGAAATTGTCATAATGACTCCGTTTTGCAATGTACATAAAACATGATATTTTTTAAACGATACTTGATTTCGCGTCGGTATCATATATATTTTTTCCAAGGCCAATAAATTCATCTATGATACATAGTAGCAAATAACTAAAAGAAAAAAAAACCCCCGTAAAACATAATAAAAAAATTGCCTTATAATTCGTTACCCGCTTTATTGTGGTAATGTAAAGAACATGAAATGAATGTGAATCATTTATGGCCGTGATGATGAACTTCGCACAGGCACAATGGTTGCCGCATTATAAAACAATGATCTGAACTCGGGTGAACTCAGCGATGTAATTTCCATAATTGCAATACGCCTGTATATAAATTATAATTCAACTTTTTAGACTTGTTATGCATTTCTATCACAGCATTATAATAACAACAGGTGAAACGTCAGTGAATCCCCCCCCCCTAATTTGACCCATCCCTGCGTTTGTGTGAATTAGACCATTGAAATTCTAATGTGTATTTCTGACTTTTGAGTCGATTAAAATAATTGTCTTGTGTAAATACCCTACATGACAATTTTCACTAATTAATACAGTGCGTCCCAGAAAAAAAAACAGAAGACTTATATAAAGACACATTGTGCAGAAGTAATGGAGTGTATGATTTGAAAAAAAAAGCAATGCTCAAAATAAACTTTGACTCAGTAATACAAAAGTTATGAAGCGCAACGCAAAAGAAAAATGAAATCAGTAACCATCTTGGATTTTGAATTGAAGATATACTTTATTCACATTTATTTCATTTAATTTCAATCCTCACACATGAAAACATAGGTGTAGAAACAAAAATCATCATTCTAGACTCAGTAGTACAAAGTAATGAAGCATAATGCGAAAAAACCTTGAAATTGGCGGCCATCTTGGATTTTGGCGGCCATTTTGATTTTTTTATCGTACATGCTCGAAACTCGCATCAAAATTGTTCAACAGACCCTGACGTTTAATTTTGTACCAAAAACGAAACTTTTGCACGAACTTGAAATGAAAACCACAAATTGCACATCCAGGGCCCCCACTATTATAGCAATACCCTCCTATACGAAAGTTAAAACTGGAAAATGACAAATAATTTGAAATGAAACAGTCTTTCTGCTTTCTCCTCCGAGGCGAAATTACTAAATGCTGGTACGCTCACAGGAGAGCGGGTGCAAAAAAAAAAAAATCGCTTTCCTACAGGGGTCGGATGTTTAATTCATCCCAGCATCCTAATTTGGTTTCATATACTGTACTTTTCGTGAAACGAGGGGCTGTCCGATCTAGTGGGTGAATTCCAGGGGCTCGCTTAAAATCCCTTCTAGGATACCAGGCAGGGGTCAAGGGAGGAGCCCCGTAAAGCTCACGGCTTTTAGCAGTTTCATGAGGTTTTTTAACGCTATTATGTTTATAGCAGGTAATTTAAAAACATAATGATAATTTGCGAGGATCAGGGAGCAAAGCCCCTGAAGCTCAGGACTTCTAGGTGTTATGTAAGCATATCAACTCTCTGTAAAGACTACTTTCGTGAAATTGACATTCAACAATGAATTAGCGTCGTACATTTATTTTGAAAAAAATTAGCATAAACTGATAGCATAAACTTAGTTTGAAGTTATTTTTCTTTGAAAAGTAGTTGGTATGATTGTGTAGGCCATTCCTCCCTCGGCCAAAGTGGGGAATACATCCCGCATCCCCTCCCCCCAAGATTTACACCAGTGTCCACTGCACCGGCACGTTTTAGACTAAGTTACCGGGAAACGTTTGGTTCTGCCCCCCCCCCCTCCCCGATAACAGGCGCCTCTTAGTACGCTCCTGAAGTAAGCTTCACCTTTTTTATCAATTGTAAAACAACAATACAACCCACCAAAAATATTGATTTTGTTCATCACCACTTCTCTCTAATGTACCACCCAGTCTACTCATAAAGGTTATTTCAAAGTACCCACACTTTAAAAAGAATACATGTTTTTTTACACGTTTAAATATATCAACATCACATGGAACCACCATAAATGATGTCAAACAGATGAAGACTTGGAAAACATGCTAATCCGTTGTAAGTCGTGTGGGGGCGCTCCACACAACAACTCACAAACTCACAGATGTAACCACTGAACTATAACCATAGTTCAGTGGATGTAACGCTATGATTTGTCTGCTATTGGCCTCTTCTAGTTTCATGGTTATCTCATAGTCATTCTTGACTGTTTCAAAGAAGTGTATTTTGAGGTAGTAATTAATTGATCAGACCCTTCACCGATATAACTATCAAAGTGGCCGTATCTTTGAATTCGTGTCGGATGAGGTCTGGTGATTACTACCCTAAGAAAGTTTTGGATACAATTTTGATCAGTCCCACCGTGCTGAAAAAGACCATAATCTGACTAATTTGGCTTTCGGTGAAATATGCATACGTAGACAGATAGATTGAATGAACGATCGAGAAAAACAGATTGTTCGTTCCTCTCTTTAGGTCTGCAGTAATCTCTTCACCTTTTAATTAATTTTCCCAGGATTTCACAGAGCAAGGAGGGTCTGTTCAAGCCGTTTCCAGCAGCGCTCCTCATCCAAATCGTCCCATTCTAGTGTCACCAATCGATCAACAAGAACGCGCAAAATTTGGATTAGTCCCGTTTGCTTCAGATGAGGTGGACCAAGATCGTCTCGATGAAGGAAATCGCATGCTACCTCTAGGGCTTGTTTACAGTGTGCATCTTGGACAAACCTTTCACTAATGACAAATATTGCACTGCGACTGGCAGTGAGTGATTCTTTAAGGTTGTTCAGTTTTTTGGCGCCCAAACGTAAATCACGTGACAGCGGAAGACACAATCTGAAATCGTTAGGCGGGTGGTCTTCAAGCCTCGGTCGCAGTCGGCCTTCTACGAAATGCATTTCCTCGCCATGGTGGTATACCATACATCGTACTGATGAGGTCTTTGATTATCGTCTGCTGCAAGATCTTGCCGTCCAGCAAATATATAGCCGTATCTTTGACGTCTCAAACGTCGTAGTGACAGAAACACTTTGATTAAAATCAGAATGATGACTGCGAACACAGCAAGTACACCGATGATAATTTTCACCGATAAATCCAGAGATGAATTATCATGCGATATTGTAGGCCTACCCGTTCCATGCGGGACGCTAGAGTTATCATAGGAAATGGAAGAATTATTATGGGGTATGTAAAAGGTGGTATAATAATCAAAGTAGACACCACCCATTTCATCTAAAGGTTGTCCATAGTATTTAAATGGTGAATGACACGTGTAAGAACATTTAAAGCCATAAATGCCGAAGAAGGGGGAGGTGTATTCTAATTTCAGGAAGAAACCTTTCCTAAATGTATACCATCTTATAAAATCACACAGGCTTGGTGAGCATGAATAAGGATTATTACACAAATAAAGTTTGTAAAGCTGGGTCGTATTGTCAACGATTTCCAGCGTTGTTGCATCAATGGTGGCGATACGATTGTTATTTAGTTTTACAGATGTGATATTCGGGATTTTGTTCATAAACTCAAGATCAAGTACTTCTATTTGGTTAAAACTTATGTCGAGCTTATATGTTTCTGAGTAAAGATACCAGATTTGAAATTTGTGCTATATTGCCTTGCCTTGCCTTCAGCCTATTTCGCTCCACTGCAGGAGGAAGGCCTCTTCACCAATTTTCCACTTCACTCTGTCCTGTGCTAATCTCTGCCATGCAATGCCGTAGTGAGTAGTTATGTCATCTCTCCATCTCCTATTCTGTCGTCCTCTGCTTCTTGTGTAATTTCTTGGTGTCCAGTTTGTACTTTTTTTGTCCATCTATTGTCGCACCTCCTGGCTAGGTGTCCTGCCCACCTCCATTTCTTTGATTTGATGGTTGTGATAATGTCTTGCACCCCTGTTTTCAATCTTAGGTCATTATTTGTCATTCTGTCTTTCTTTGTAATACCTAGCATGGTCCTTTCCATAGCTCTCTCAGACACCCTAAGTCTCTTTTCCAGGCGTTTGGTTGTTGTCCATGTTTCCGCCCCATATGAGAGGACAGGTATAATGCATTGGTTGAATAACTGTCTTTTCAGACAGATTGGAATAGATGTGTCACGGAAGATGTAACCCAGTGATCCAAACTTCACCCAGCTTAGCTGTATTCTTCTTTTGATTTCCTCAGTTTCAGTGTTAAAGGTAATTTTCTTTCCTAGATAGATGTAGTGATTAACAATTTCTAGGTCTTTTCCTAGCACCGTAATCTTGAATTTTTGGTTGTTGTTTGCCATGACTTTTGTTTTCTCCACATTCATATTCAGTCCTACTTTCCTACTTTCCGTTGCTAGTTGTTGAATCATTTCTTGGAGTTCTTCCGGGGTGTGGCTAAGAATGAGAATATCGTCGGCAAATCGAAGGTGTGTTAAATGTTCACCATCCACCAAAATTCCTTTGCCTGACCAGTCAATATTCCTGAACACCTCTTCCAGAGCTGATGTGAATAAAATTTTAGGTGATATAGGATCACCTTGTCTGACGCCCCTCAGGATTTGAAATTGGTCCGTGATGATGTCATCAAGATGAATTCTTGCAGTTGGTTCTCTGTAGATGGCTTTGATGAGATTGATATATTTCTTGTCCACATTCTGATTCCTTAAGGCAGACAAAAGTGACTGGTGACCCAAACTGTCAAAGGCCTTTTCATAATCTATATTATTGTCTTTCAAATTTAAGATTTTCAGGGCTTTTGTAGTGGCAAAGACACCCTCAATGTATGCGGCTTATGTTATTATTTTGTAACGAAAGCTCTTCAAGGGAATTCAAACCATTGAAACAACCTTCCTGCAGATACTGAATTGCATTCCAATCCAAGTTCAATACCATTAATTCTGAGAAATCGACGAAAGCATTTGATGGAATCTCTTTTATACCCTGAGATGATAGTTCCAACCTTTTCAGAGAATTGGAAATTGGGGACAAAACTTCTACTGGTAATCGCGCTAAACCATTGTCGGTGAAGACCAGAGAACGTAGAAAAGACAACCCCGATAAAGTTCCTTCCTCAATAACTTCAAATTCACATCTTGAAAACTTGAGAAAACGTAGGCCAGGAAAATGTGCACTGATGTCGCCGGATCGCATCATTAGTTCACCCGTGACGTATATTTCCAAATCGGTTACGTTTGGTAGCATACCAAAGTCCTTGAATGGATTTGACATGTTCAAAGCCTCTCCATAACACGACACACTTTTGACGTTATCCAAAGCTAATTCGTCATCAGGTGTAGGCCAACATCGACACACACTACAAGTGAATTCTCCTGTTACCATGGATGTAGCTGTTGCCGACGTCGTCTGCGTTTGGACATACGATGACAAGCACAAGAAACCCAATAGACGTAACACGAACAAACGCACCGGTTTCATCATGATGTTGTCACACTTTGCTGATGTATCATGATTTAATGAAGCCACTTTCAGCCAAGAATTGAGTTCTGAAATAAAAACAGTGGTTAATTCGTTATGTATTAAACAGATCTAGACACTAGCAACACGATTTAACATGCGATTACTAGCAACACGATTTAAGATGCGATTTTTATACTTACCTAGTGTTCGTTGATAGGAGACACCAACGAGAAAAAAGAGTTATAATTTGTTCCCGCGGTAACCAGACATTGGTTCTGGCTACAGTTGCTTCGGGTCAATCTCAGAAGATAAAGAGATAGAGTCAGGGTTGCCATTGGGTTTCCAGTCCAGAATAAGAGTATGGTTATGCTAATTGGTTGGATTATGGTTAGAGTTACTGTTAGGGTAAAGGGTTGAGGTTAGGTAGTGCATACAGTTGTCGCAGGAGCAAATGTCATGGAACTGACTCTGCTGTCTGGTACATGATATACTTGGCTCCCATTAACAAGCGAAAAATTAAACAATGCACGGAAACAAATTAAATTGAAACTGTTTAATTTACCAAGAGTTTCCCTGGCAGAAGCAAACAATTTTATTCGAGAAAATGTTAAAACTATTCAAAGAAACTTGGTTTCTGAAGCACAGTAGGTGTAATGTTTAAATCTAACCTGCTCTTCACTTCATATTTACTGAACAAAAAGATAGCATGATTATATAACCTGACGCGTATCGAACGTGAAAAGAAATCTAGAACAAAACGTGTTACATATTATTTCAAGCTAGAACTTCCTGTTTGTTTTCTCTGACTGTACCACGAGTATTTACTGGGGAACTGGGTCATCATATCTACCTCCTGCCATCTAATTATCAACGAGCAATACAAGCGCTGATATTTTCCGAATAATTGTTCAGAGTATGGGTTAGGAGTGGTTTGATTTGTGTTGTAGTTATATCTAAACACTACACAAAAAGTAAGTTCCCCCTTGTTCAAAATACCATAACTTTTTAATGAAATACGTTTCGGCAAAATAACTTGGCAAGAACATTTCCACACTCCTTGACTAATCTCTGTGTGAAAATAAGATTAATCCGTCAAGCCATGCATAAGTAAGCATGATTTAAAGGCAAAATGTCACTTTTCAAAAGTCACAGGAGTCGTCTCTTATACCAAAATAATGGTAAATAATGGTATTTTTTGCTTTATTTATAAAGTGTGCTCACTGAACCCTGACATGGTTACAACCTCCTATGTCCATACAACGTGTAAAATACACTTTGCTGAAAAATATCGGATTTCAATTTTTTCAATAAACTTAATGGATTTTACAATTTCAAAATTGAGGATGTATGGAAATTGTTAAATTGAGCTCACTGAAGCGTATGCGAAAAGTTCGCAAAAGAATTGTAGGGGGTCAAACGATAGCTGATTAACATACCAATAGCGCTTAATCATTCAAGCAGAAACAGAATTTGTCAAAATCCTGCATCACAAAATTCCTCAAAATGACTCTTCTCTTGTGAATTTTGAAAAGTGACATTTTTGCCTTTATTATGTGCTCACTCATGCATGACTTGACGGATCAATCACATTTTCACACAGAAGTTAGTCAATGTGTGCAGAGGCACTCCTGCCAAATTATTCTGCTCAAAACCATTTCGTTAAAAAGTTATGGTATTTTCAAAAAGGGGGAACTTATTTTTTGTGTAGTGTTTATTTGTTTATTCCCTTATAAAAACAACGAACATGACAGAGTACAAAATTTAGATTGAAATTAAATGCAAATGGCTAGATGGCCCTTCTTCAGCTGTGCCTACATCACACAGCTGTTCTCCTGGGTGGAACCAGTAGACCTATATAAAAAACAATCAGATGAACATGCCTTACATAGTGATGATTTATATCAAACTATACAGGGAAATGTAAAATCAAAGAAACACATGCAACAGGAAAACTAGCTTGCGGGTTTTTTTACAGCACAAAATAATCTTAAAAGGGGCGCCTATTTGTTATCCATATAATCAGAGGACTCTCAGATACTTCAACCCACCCCCCTCCCCCGTAAGGGCTAAAAGTCGTGGGTAAGTCAAAAAGGTGTCGTTAGGGAGAAATTCACTATAGAAAAAAATATGCACTTCTCTTTTACGTTCTGAACTCCAATAGCAATGTGCTTTCCCGCCATAATTACGTCTTGAACTTTCATTGTCACAATGCTAAAGTGAGCGTGCGGCGATAAAAGGACAATACAATTTTTTTTTTTTTACCACAGGGGTAGCTTTTGTACGCTTGTCAAATTTTAAGTTTCATATCGTGTGGAAGGGAAAATTTACTAAATTTACATGTTTTTGCCGTACAACACAATATGAATTCTTTACACGTATAGGGTACACTATTTAAACAGATGAGGTATAACACGTGCAACCTTAAAGCTTTTTTAACCCTTTGGATGCTATAATGTAAAATATAGTCGAAAATCTCGGGGGTCCCCTCGAGATTTTTCATTAACTAATAAAAAAAACTAAAGACATTCAGAATCTATTATTGCAGGGTTATGACTTTGGAGCATAAAGCTTTCAAATAACAAAAAATTCCCAAAACTAAACTTGGGCTTTAAGGGGAAATATGTGAGCGTTCAAATATCATGTCATTTATCATAGATTTTGTTTTTCTTTGTGGCACCTTCAGTTGCTCAAACACTTACAATTCTGGATAAACTTCAGTTTCAATATATTAACCCAGAATCTGATAAACGGGTTTTTAGCAATTAAGTTCCCCTTGTGTATGACTTTTTAAAACCATTTCCCCTTCTAGTGGGAATCAGTGGTATATAATGCAACAATAGAAATACCCACGTGATAGGCGGGGTCATCAAATTCAAATTCAAATTCATTTCATTGCTAAGTTTAAAATTTGAATATTCAGAAACTTTAAGGTTTGTAACTTCTGTGATATAGACAGTAAGAACTGTTTATCCTGTGTTGACTACAATGTCAACACTGAGTTGACTGAATGTCCACAAAGACAATTAACTATGAGTTGAGTGAATGTCCACAAAAACAATTAACTATGAGTTGAGTGAATGTCCACAAAGACAATTAACTATGAGTTGAGTGAATGTCCACACAGACAATTAACTTTGAGTTCTGTGCATGTTCACAAAGACAATTAAGTATAAGTTGACTAAATGTCCACGTAGATAACTATGATGAGTCAATGTCCACAAAGACCATTAACTATGAGTTGACTGAATGTCCACAAAGGCAATTATGAGTTGACTGAATGTCCACAAAGTTGAGTGAATGTCCACAAAGACAACTATGAGTTGAGTGAATGTCCACAAAGACAATTATGAGTTGAGTGAATGTCCAGAAAGACAACTATGAGTTGACTGAATGTTCACAGAGACATCTAACTATGAGTTGACTGAATGTCCACAGAGACAATTAACTATGAGTTGAGTCAATATCCGCAAAGACAACAATGAGTTGAGTGAATGTCCACAAAGACAACTAACTATGAGTTGAGTGAATGTTCACAAAGACAATTAACTATGAGTTGAGTGAATGTCCGCAAAGACAATTAACTATAAGTTCAGTCAATGTCCGCAAAGACAACAATGAGTTGAGTGAATGTCCACAAAGACAATTAACTATGCGTTGAGTGAATGTCCGCAAAGACAATTAACTATGAGTTGACTGAATGTCCACAAAGACAATTAACTATGAGTTGAATAAATGCCGACAAAGACAATTAGATATGAATTGACTGAATGTCCACAAAGGACAATTAACTATGAGTTGAGTGAATGTCCACAACGACAATTAACTGTGAGTTGACTGAATGTCCACAAAGACAATTATGAGTAGAGTGAATGTCCAGAAGGACAACTTTGAGTTGAATGAATGTCCACAGAGACATCCAACTATGAGTTGACTGAATGTCCACAAATACAATTAACTATGAGTTGAGTCATTGTCTGCACAGACAACAATGAGTTGACTGAATATCCACAACTGTGAGTTGAGTGAATGTCCGCAAAGACAACGAGTTGACTAAATGTCCACAAAGACAACTTGAGCTGACTGGCCACAAAGACAACTCTGGGTTGATTGAATATCTGTACAAAGCAGTGGCGTAACTACTTTATGCGCTAATTGATATATATCCATAATAAATAAGAGTCAGTAACATAAAAAGTTTATTAAAGGCAATTAATTGTTCAATCTCTTGTTTAATTGCGTGCACCTTTGAACACTTAAATCATTCTGAACGAGTTAACGTGTTAACTCAACCTGTAAAATAATGACAGCATACTTGCATGATCACTTAAAAAGGAATGTTAATATCTTAACATTTTACGAAGTGATAGCATGGCATTCACACATGTTATCGATCCGATGCAAGTCCAGTCTGAAGGCTTCGGTACCAGTGGACACTGAAACAGATAATTATTTTCAGTTATAGAAACTAACTTGATGTTTGCTATGCTGGTTATCTCAAGTAAATGGCAAAGTCCCAATCTAAAACAAATATTAACGAAAGCCACATTCCCTCGAAACGCTAATTTGAAATGTGGTGTAAAACATGCAACGATAAAAGCTGTAAAACTTGCCGCTATTTGAATGTCACAAATATAATTAATCTCGGAATAAATAGCATTGAAATTTTAATTAGGTTTCCGTTTAAATGCCAAACTCAAAACTTACTATATTGTATTACATGCCAAGGATGTCAACAGCAATTTATTGGCGAAACGGCAGATGTTCTTCGCAACAGAGGTAGAGTTCATTGCCAACAAATAAACAGAAGGAATGTAGATCATTAATTTTCCTTGAGGTGTTTGGATCTTAGGGCTATTTTTCTGAGGCAATGGAATTTCCTAAATTTGCTTTTTTTAACCTCCAGCGATCATCAGAACACCGAAATATTCTCACGTTACGGTGTGTCATCGAATAAGGTATGCCGTAACAAAGTGCATGAATGCCCTCGCTTTGATAAGGAAGACGATGTGAGCTGCATCTCCATTGCCATCGCGGTTTGTCTGATATGGCACGCTGAGACGGGAGAATATCTCGGTGTTCGGATGAACGTCGCTGATGAAAAAATTCGGCAAATTTGGGAAATTGACACTTGCCCGTCGGAAAAATGCGCCACAGCCACCCAAACGAATGACTGCAAAATCAATGATCATCGGTATCATATGTTGAAAAAGAATGTTACTAATCGCTGAAACAAAAACCAATGACATATTGCAGATGATGTTGAAGAAATTAGCGATCGCATGTGTAGCATTCTTTCTGGGCCACCCTGTATCATGAACACCTGCATATTGTCTCTGACGTTATCAGTCTGGTTACTCACCAAGTTCTTAATACCCCATTAGAGGACTCAATCTACTATCCCTCCACTCCATTGACTCGAACTTGACTTGTATATAGTGTTTATCAGTAACTAATAGAAAATATGACCATTATTGCCTCCCGTTCGGCACTCTCATCTTTCTAATATCTTCACTCCAATCTACCTGACACAATCATTGTACATCCCTTTCTACTCTCCTGCCCATTCTCTCTCCTCTCCAGCTTGTATCTCTTTGTATAGCCATCTTCTGTTTGAAACCCCATCATCTCCGAACTCTAATGACATGAATGATTAACCGAGATTTAAAGGACTTGTATTTTGTGAATTAATCAACTTTGTTGTACAATTATGTAAAGACATGAAATTAACAGGTTCGATCATTCTACCTGAAGAAATAAACTGAAACTTTGAAAGTGCTTGTAAAAATCAACCTATGGATATCTACTGTGTCATTATGCTGTGAGAAAAATCATTTTTTTTTTACATATCTGAAACACAGTTCAAGCACAACCATGATCGAAGACAATGAGTATTACAACACATACAAGCACACAGACACACACAGACACACAGACACACACACACACACACACACACACACACACCAACACACACACACACACACACACACACACACACC
>JZLH01S0039891.1:26318-38217 GCA_001188425.1 Eucidaris tribuloides
AATTCATGTCTATATAATTCCATGCCGATGTTAATTTTTTAAGAATTGTATATTCATGTAATAATGTATTTTTAATGTAATTATCGTACAATTCAGCCTCTATGGTCTAAGATGCAATGAACAATAAACCATGAATAATAATAGCAGATAGAATAATTGACCTCTTGATAATTATTATTGCGGTCAGTATAAACATTTACACTATGAAAGGTAAATGACATGATTGGGGGTAGTCCAACTTGGGCTGAAACTACTCTAGAATCAAGTAAACTATGCAAGGATTCTCCTGTGAAAATCTTGTAGTCAAACGTTGACTCATTCTAAAATTACTAATGACAATATCCTTCGTGGCAGGCAAACCTGCTGTGTGGCTCTCTATAGGCCTATGGGTCCTATTTTTATCGTGCCCGAAAATTAAAATACTAGTAAACAATTAGAGACAAATCCTTCCAGCTGGGAGATCCACTCCTGCTAGTGTATAGTTGGTATATATTTCAACTCATTTGGTTCTTGAGGCATTTTCAATTGTTCCCAATCATGTCACTAACCTTAATATTTCCGATGCCTTCTTGTATAGCATCCCATTGATGTGGATCTCTGAAAAATAGTTGTGTTTCTTGAAACAATGATTAAATGTAACTGCCGGATAAATGTTTAGGATGAAAAGCAAATCATGTAGTCCTATATGTCAATGGCATGTTCATTCTTTCCTGACGAAATCTTGAAGAATTAAAGATGTTGAAAAAATAATATATGTCATATGGATGAAGTTCTGGATGAGGTGGAATACTATAGTCGATGGTAGCAGCACACCCCCCCCCCCCCCACACACACACACCACACACACATAGCCTATACAGATGTCAAGCAGAGCGTAGACAGTGGATGAGGTATATCCTGTGACAAAATCAAGTGGGGCATTTGAAAGGTGATGTGAAAGGTACATGTATAATGTATTTTTTTTCAGCTGTTGGAATGTAAGCGTGTTTGTGCATTGTGTGCATTGTTTGTGTCTGAGTCATTATCAAAGTTAGTCGACATGCCAGAGTATTATTCTTGAATATCAGAGTGATCATAGCTAACCAAACCAAAATTGTCACTAAAGTGCAGATTTTAACTCATTATTTATTTTTCACTACAATGGGGCGTGTGTGAGCTGTTGTGAAATTTCCCTTTACACCTTTATTTTGTTTTAATCTTCAATGTCTGATTGTAAAGAAATTTTCTTAAAGAATTTGAAATAATGGGAATCTCGAAAAGTGAACGTTTGCCCCAAACCATCGTGAGAGATTACGATTTGGATTTCCAATAAATCTGCACCATGACTTCTGTCTTAATTTCTTGATCAGCATATCGGGGGGGGGGGTGTAGTCCATAGGTACATTCCTAAGAATCGTCCGGCATTTATACATGTACAGTGTGTTCAAGAAAAAGGAAACGGATTTCATGGCAAAAATATTCTATGATGAATAAATTATTTCCTTCATGGGTTATACACGTATGTACAGCTCTGTTCTCTACTTCCATGTGCATGTACAATTATTATTCATCGTTCATGCATGATTAGAATAAACAATACATAATGGTAGAAATTGAATAAAAATGAAAACATGCTTGTTTTAGCATGATTTTGAAATGAATGCATTTGCAGCAATTGAAGTTAACGGAACAAAAGGTTCACACACGGTTGACTTCACACACAGAGGCGGCGCCATGGGCAGAGGGGAAGCGACGCCCTATTGTTTTGAAAGTATATAAAATAACTGGGATTTATTGTTTTCCGAAAATTTGGCCAGCCCCATTATTGTTGATTTGGATAGTACAAAATTAATTTGGCAGACAATGCCTTTTCGTCGTCGTCGGCTCCCAATCCCCCCCCCCCCCCCCCGCTTGTCGGAGGCTGTTTGACTTGTCAGTTTGGCTCGTAAAGAAACTCTTTGGCAGGCAAAAGAAAATGTGTTTTTTTTTTCCCTCGTCGTCGTTGCTCCCTGTCCCCGCTAGACGGAAGCCGTTTGGCTTATTCTTTGGATAATACAAAAAAAATTGGAGTGCAAACTTTCCAGACGGATTTCGTCCTCCTAGAATTTTACCCTGGAACGCCCCTGTTCACACAATGCTTGCTTGGGGCACATGCAACAATACTGCCCCCCCCCCATGAAAAAAGGACATAACTGACATTTGGTGTTTTGAGATATACGAGTGTCCCAGAAAAAAACGATCACTTTTAAAATGGCCCAAAATTAAAAATTCTTTCGTATCTTTAAAAATATTTTGTAGTATGGAAAGCTGAAGTCTCTTCTTTCATATGACACCAAAAAGTCTGAAATTGGTTTATGCTTGAGTGAGTACTGCCTACTTTTGTTATAGGACATGAAAATTAGGTTGCGCGAGAATTGGCTATCCACTGTTAACAAGATTCAAGCTCCTTTACATTATGTGTGGAGCTAGGTGGGGATTGGGATATGTAAATTAAAGATCTTAATCGACTGAAAACAAGAAAGACTACCGTATTGGGGTGAAGGGGTCGTGGGTAGTGGTGAGGGAGTTGTGGGATGGTGGGAGTTGTGGAATGGTGGGAGGTGGGAGTGTGAGTGGGTGTGGATGTGGAATGTAGGGGTGGTGTGAGTATGGGTTGGTGGGGGTGGAGGGGATCGGTGGTGGTGGTTTTGGTAATTCTAATACCACCTCTACCACCACCACCACCTCCCCCACCACCCCATACCCCACATCGACACCACCCCACACACCACCACCCCACATCCCACCACCTCACATTCCACCACCCCACCCCCACATCCCACCACCCCACACCCATCACCCCCATACACCACCATCCCCGTACACCACCACCCCCGTACCACCACCCCACTACCCCTTCACCTCAATACGGAGGTCTTTGTTGTCAGTCACTAAATCCCACCTAACTCCACACATATCCAAAAGAGCTTGTATTTTTTGTTACATATGTACTCCCAAGGATAATCAATTCCTGCGCAACTTAATTTTCATGTACTTTACAAAAGTGGGCAGTGCTCAACTCAAGCATGAACCAATTTCAAACTAATTGCTGTATGAAGAAGAGACTTTCAGCTTTTCATATATATAAATATTTTTCAAAAATATGAAAGAATTTTATATTTGGGTGGCCATTTTTAAAAGTGTATCGTTTTTTCTGGGACACTTGGTAGAGCAAAATGTATTTTGTCAACACATAAAGCCCTATTCAGTGCCCTTTTAACAGCGGATTATGAACAAAGGACACTTCTAATTATTTTATTTTGTTCTGCATGTTTAACATGATGTGCGAGTCCCCTACACTATATAATCAATTCTGAAAAAATATCAGTTATGCCCTTTTGTTATGGAGGGGGGGGGGGCAGAATTAGGCTTTCCATTTATCCTATTGGCACATCATTTCTCGGTTGTTGGCTACTTGCTGCAGACAACATCAGGGTTAATGAATGCATTGGAACATTTTCTGAAAATTATCTTCTCAAATTATCTTTTCTAACTTATGCATCGCTCATTTTTGACATATGAAATATCATAAAAGGCCGTGTTTATGTTCTTCAATATCGTGAATGCATTTTAACATGACAGTTTGATTTCAGATTTGGTCGTGCAAATGAGTTTATTTTATAGTGTCCATTTTAATTGTCTTTACTCAGTCATGGGTGAATAAAATGCTGTTGTAACTGATATTACAAAAGAAGATAAAATAATCATTTTCAAATATTTATGACTCTTTTTTTACATATAATGTATCGAGAACAAAATCCTCATTAATCACGTTTTGTTTTTCAATGAAACACTTAATACTGGGGTGTTATACTGAGCCGATTTTGCCATTATTGTCTATTTGATTTTAAATCATATGAAGTTTTTTGTGTGTTGGTTCTTGTAATGTGTATATACAAGTGTAAGTAATATTTGAAAGTGCATATTGTAAATAATTTTATTCTTGTGTTCATTCTGACCTGCCATATGTTTGGTATGAAATTATGGACCAGGTCCTTCCTTTATGTATATATGTATTTCCTATCTGTATATTTCAATAAGTCATGATGAAACAACTAATAATAATATTTTTTATTTACCCAGGGTAGCCACTTCAGCAAATAGACTGTTCTTCCAGCGGGCCCTGCATATCATAAATGCTATTATTACCCTTCTCTGTTCTATAATACCGAGGCGCCTGGCTAGAAGCAGAAGGTACCATTTTTAAAAGTTTTTGGCATGATCCGGCACGGGTTCAACCGCGACCTTACGGACGTGAGGCAGACGCCCACCCACAAGAGCCATCACACCGGTCTGTTACAGTATGTATTTATATCGTTTTCTATATGTGATTAATCACTTTCGTCGTGTGAACACATCAAATTTCCTTTGACTTGGGACAAATAAAATAAATTGAATTGAATTGAGGTATCTCTAGTGTGGAAGATGAGACGGTGTCACTTCCGGCTTCATGCTTTCCTGTTTTTGAGGCGGTATTGTTACTGCTAAATCAACATCATGAACCGGAGCTTTGGGGACATTATGGCTTGGAAAGCGGAAATATTTGTACAGACGTGTGTATTGGAAAAAATTGGGAGGAATTGATTTTGTTTTGACCATGATCTCATTTTTCTACTAGAATACTTCGTAATTAATGTGTTTAATGAAATTAAATACAGACCCCCCCCCCCCAAAAAAAAAAATAAAAAATATATATATATATATATATATATATCCAGGTATGGGCAAAACCACCAGTGGTCAGAGTGCTCAACTGATGACAGGAGCTTTATAAATAAATAAATAAATATAGAACTTAAAACTACTACAGAAAGTTTTACAGAACTGTTTCGTAAGGACCCAGTTTATAGGTCCTCACTCCTCAGAAACTGTATGTAGAATGAGTCGATCTCGTTATTTCATTAAATGTATTCATTTGTTGAAGTTGCTTAGTAGATGTTTCCTTTTGTGGCGGCATGTGCTGGCGAGCTCGTTTCTTTTGTGAGTGTGGACAAAAGCGGCTTGTGGATTATTGATGAAGAACTTTTCTTCAGGACAAAGGTCGCATCTTGTACTTGTCGGTGTGTAAGCTCTGGCATTAGCGATAATCTTCCATTTTAGGCGTGTGCTGAACATTGTTGTCTTTAAGCGTCCAAATATACTCGCTGAGTGTGGTGGCATTCCGTTTTGTTTTATTTTTGAAGCTAGAGATGTGGGCCATTGTAGCGCGTTTTGAATGTGTTTTGCTTAAGGCCAATGTAAGTTTCTGTTTTTAGAATTGTCTTGGCCTGTTACTGTTGGCCTGGTACACAAGCGCGCTGGTGAGGCAATATTCTGCAGTGGACATTGTTGTTTGTTTCTGCAGTTGCAATTAGACTGCGTGCTTTGTTGGGTTTATTTTTGTCAAGACGGATTTATTGTGAGCGGATATGATTTGGCCTACGTTCGGCATACAGCTGTAACTTAATTTTACAGTGTTTCTGTTGTATAACAGCGACACCCGTGGTGCAACGCACCAACCCCGACTTTGATGTTACAATGGAAGTTATTACGGCGCTGAAACATGCGAACTAGTCGGATTATTCCTGTTATCACAACTCAGCATATTGACTTGACGTCGCTTATACAGAGACGATGGACTAGCCATTTGCCAGAGATCACCCGACAAACAGAACTCATAAAGAAAGAAAATATGCAAAGTGTTTGCGAATAATGGATTGCGCGTCACTATCGAAGCTAACAAAAAAGAGTGAACTTTCTCGACATCACAGCTGGACTTGAGCGATCCGGAACCTACAAACCATTCATGAAGCTAATAACACCCCCTCTATGTACACAGGGAAAGCAAACCATCCGCCATGTATCATAAAATATCCCGGAAAGTATCAACCGACGACTGTCTCAATATATCATCAAATGAGAAAGTCTTCAGAGAAGTAGCACCAGTCTATCAAGAAGCACTTGAAAAGAGCGGCTACAATTTATAAGCTCAAGTACAACCAGAACCCAAATCCAACCAGGATCAGAACAAAAGAAAGGACGCAAAAGAAACGTAACTTGGTTTTAACCCCCGTACAATGATAATGTTGCCACCAACATAGGGCGACAGTTCTTCAACCTACTGGACAAATGCTTCCCAGTTGGACATAAACTCACAAACTCTCAACAGAAAACCACTGTAAAATTAAGTTACAGCTGTATGCCGAACGTAGGCAAATCATATCCGCTCACAATAAATCCGTCTTGGACAAAATAAACCCAACAAAGCACGCAGTCTAATTGCAACTGCAGAACAAACAACAATGTCCACTGCAGAATAATTTGCCTCACCAGCAGCGTTGTGTACCAGGCAACAGATAACACGGCAAGAAATCTAAACAGAAACTTACATTGGCCTTACAGAAAACACATTCAAAACGCGCTACAATGCCCACATCTCTAGCTTCAAAAATAAAACAACAACGGAATGCCACCACACTCAGCGAGTATATTTGGACGCTAAAGACAACAATGTTCAGCACACCCTAAAATGGAAGATTATCGCTAATGCCAGAGCTTACACACCGACAAGTACAAGATGCGACACTTTGTCTGCGAAGAAAAGTTCTTCATAATCCACAAGCCGCTTTTGTCCAACCACCAACAAAAGAAACGAGCTCGCCAGCACATGCCGCCACAAAAGGAAACATCTACTAAGCAACTTCAACAAATGAATACTTTAATGAATAACCGAGATCGACTCATTCTGACATACAGTTTCTGAGGAGTGAGGACCTATAATCTGGGTCCTTACGAAACAGTTCTGTAAAACTTTATGTAGTATTTTAAGTTTCTATATTTATTTATTATTTATTAAAGCTCCTGTCATCAGTTGAGCACTCTACCACTGGATGGTTTTTGCCCATACCTGGATATTAGCTCCAATATTTGTTGAGCACAGTAATGATATGACACAGTTTGGTCTGTGTGATAATGTAAACAGCGCACCTCGTGGTGAGCTGTGCGTTAAGGCATTTAAGATGTATGATAGGACACTGCCACAGTGACATGCATGAAGCTGATTGAAATAAACAAGAACCTGGACAGCAGATACGTGAAGTATGAGTAGTTATTATACAGTTTCAAACTTATTACATGGTGTCAGGAGTGAAAGTGAACTGTTGAATGAATGAACTGCGATATCTAAAATAAATTAATTAGTGACCATTCAGAAGAACAGCTCCACGATTTTTATTGTGTGACCGGAAATACCCGCCAGGAAAGTCTGTATTGAATTAGCACATTGTTGTGATTGTTGTGACCGGATATACCCTCCAAGAAAGTTTGTATAGAGTGCTGTAACTGGGAACAGCATGGAGCAATTGAAGCCTCCTGCACCCTTAGATTTGGAGGTGAGGAATCTTCCTCAAACCTGGAAACAGTGGAGAGAAGAATTTGAACTCTATACAGAGCTGTCGGTCACAGGCAATGAACAGAAAAAGGTCAAACTTTTTCTGTATTTGGTAGGGTCAAAGGGACGGGAGCTCTACAAGACCCTAAAGGTGGAGCCAACCTCTAATGCTGAAGGGACGCCAACACCTGAAACATCTCAACCGGCACAAGGAGTGACCTTGAAAGCAGTGTTAGATGCTTTTGAAAAGCACTGCAATCCTCCGAAGAATGAAACAGTAGACCGATACAAATTTTTCACGCGCCAACAAGCCGGTGGTGAAACTCTGGAGCAGTACATGACAGAACTGAAGTTGCTAGCTGCCAATTGCAACTTCCGTGACCTCCATGACTCCCTGCTACGAGATCGAATAATTGGTGGCATCCAGGATGATGGGTTGAGAGCAAGATTATTGCGTGAATCTGAGTTATCGCTGGATAAATGCCAACAGATTTGCAGAGCGGCAGAATTGTCGAAGGAGAGAATGACGATTTTCGACAAGCCGCAGTCTCAAGATGTTCATGCAGTTCAGAAATCTAGGAGAAACCAGTGCAAAGTGACAGACGTGCCAAAAAGTCAGCGCATATTGTCGACGAAGAAGAAGATGATATTGAGGAATTTTTCGTGAACGTCATCAAGTCGTCAGATGATTCAGATGAGTGGTTTACTGATCTGACAGTTGGCTCGAGGAAAGTCAGATTTAAACTGGACTCGGGCTCCCAGTGTAACGTGATACCGGCAGTGGTACAACGAGAGCTGAGATCTCCATTGCAGAAGTCCAATTCGAGATTGGTGACGTATTCACAACACAAAATCCGTCCCATAGGCAAAACCACTCTTGTGTGCGAACATAAAGATCGGTTTTATACCATAGAGTGTCAGGTCGTTGATCGACATGTGCAACCGATATTGGGCCTACGTTCCTGTAAGGAACTGAAATTAATGAAGAGAATAGACGCTGTACAGACACAGGAGACTTGTGACGTCAAAGAGAAATATGCAGACCTATTTCAGGGACTAGGATGTATGCCAGGTACGCATAAGATCAAGATTAGAGATGCAGTGCCGAAAGTGCATGCTCCTAGGAGGCTCCCGGTGGCACTTAAAGAGAAGGTTAGAGAGGAGTTGAAGAGAATGGAGGACCTTCATGTCATTCAACGAGTGACTAAACCGACAGCTTGGGTAAACAGCATGGTTACTGTAGCAAAAAAGAACAGTGACAGAGTCAGAATCTGCCTTGACCCCAAGGAACTGGATCAAGCCATAGAGAGGGAACATTATCCCATGAGAACCATTGAGGAGGTTGTGGCGTGCATCCCCAACGCCAAGGTCTTCAGTACTCTGGATGCGAATTGCGGGTACTGGCAGTTACGTTTGGACGAGGCGAGCTCTGAGCTATGCACTTTCAATACCCCGTTTGGGCGGTACAAGTATGTCCGAATGCCTTTCGGCATTAACTCTGCTCCTGAGATATTTCAGAGAACAATGTCTCAGATGTTGGAAGATCTGGAAGGCGTCGATGTGGTGATGGACGACATTTTGATTTGGGGGACAACAAGGAAAGGACATGATGAACGTCTAGAAGCTGTGTTCAAGAGGCTGCAGGAGAACAATGTCAGACTTCACGAAAGCAAGTGTAAAATTGCAGTAGATGAAGTGAAGTACATTGGTCATGTACTGTCTGCTGATGGTCTGAAACCAGACATGACGAAAATAAATGCAGTACGAAACATGAAGCAGCCAACCAACAAAAAGGAACTGCAGAGATACCTCGGCATGATAAATTATCTGGGAAAGTTTCTCCCCAAATTGTCTGAGGTGTCAGCCCCCCTCAGAGCACTCCTGGTTAAAGAGAATGCCTGGCAGTGGAACCAGGAACAGACAACAGCATTTCAGACGCTGCAGAAAATGGCAACAGAAGCTCCCATTCTGCAATACTACGATGTGAATAAGCCTGTTGTTGTCAGTGTGGATGCACATCACAGAACGGCGTAGGGGCAGTACTTCTGCAGAATGAAAAGCCAGTTGCCTATGCATCCAAGGCCTTCACGGACTGTGAAAAACAATATGCTCAAATCGAGAAGGAACTAGCAGCAGTGGTGTATGGAGTAGAGAAATTCCACCAGTACGTCTTCATGCGAAAATTTGTGATTGAGTCTGATCGCAAACCACTGGAGACCATCATGAAGAAGCCCCTTGCAGATACTCCACCACGCCTACAACGAATGTTGCTGAAGCTGCAGAAATATGATTGTACATTGCACTACAAAAGAGGCAAAGAAATGTACATTGCGGATGCTCTTAGCAGAGACTTCATACCAGAGTGTGAAGAAGATGAGGAGAGCCAAGACATTGCAGTGTGCATGGTAGACCATCTACCAATGTCTCCAGCTCGCCTAGATGAGTTAAAGAAAGAAACCCTAGCCGACCCCGTGCTTTCGAAGCTGATGAAAATAGTGAAAGAATGCTGGCCTGAGAGACGACAGGATGTGGATGTAGAGATAAGACAATATTGGCAGTACAAAGATGAAATCACTGCCGAGTGTGACCTACTTTTCAAGCTTCAGAAAGTGATAATCCCCAGCAAAATGAGGAAACTGATGCTCGAGAAACTCCACCAGAGCCACCAAGGAGTAGAAAAGACCAAGAGATTTGCCAGAGATGTGTTGTACTGGCCGGGTATGAACGCGGAAATTGCAGAGAAAGTTGAAAGGTGTGATATCTGCAGCAGACATAGAGCCAGTAACCAGAAAGAGCCTATGCATGGTCATGACATACCTGAGAGACCATGGCAAAAAGTTGGAAGTGATCTCTTCGAGTTCGCTGGGTCTACTTACCTTATCTTAGTAGACTACTACTCAAACTACTTTGAGATTAACAAGCTGACAAGTACTTCAAGCAGAGCTATAATAGCCATATGTAAGCAGCAGTTTGCACGGCACGGCATTCCTGAAGAAATGATATCCGACAATGGGCCCCAGTATGCCATTGCAGAATTCCGCCAGTTCTGTGTCGAATATGGATTGACACACAAAACATCTTCCCCAAAATACCCGCAATCCAATGGAAAAGCAGAAAAGGCGGTACATGATAGCAAAAAACCTCTTGAAAAAGGCAGCAGAAGATGGTGAAGATGTTCACCTAGCTCTTCTGGCATACAGAAATACGCCAGGAGACGGACTCCCATCACCTGTTCAGATGCTGATGGGCAGAAGAACAAACACAACACTTCCCACACCTGGTAGACTACTCCAGCCAAGCGGGAATCCGGCAAGTCGAGAGATAATACTGGAAAGAAAGGAAAAACTACAACAGCGACAAAAGCAGTACTACGACAAGGGTTCAAAAGAACTGTCAGTCCTGAGACCTGGTGCGAGTGTCGTTTACCAAGATGGTAAGGTGTGGAAACCGGCAGTGGTCCTCGAGAAAGACGAGTCACCTCGCTCATATGTCATTGAAGGTGAAGGAGGAATGTGTTATCGCCGAAATAGACGGCACCTCCAGAAGCGACCTGAGAGTACACAAAGTCGATACCACGATGATCTTGAGGACAGCGACAGTTTGACTGATACGGCAAGCAACGATGGGCCATCGCAAGAAAATCCTAGTGGAAACAAACCAGTCAACCAGCCTGAACGCCGCTATCCGCTGAGAACACGAAGACGCCCTGTGAAGTTAGATTTGTAAATACAGTATAGTAACTGTACAAGCAAGTGTACAGGGGCAGAATAATCCCCTATGGTACAGTTTAGAGTGTTGGGTAGTCCACCCCTTCACTCATGTTAGTTTCTTAGATGATAGAATGTTTTGCATGTTGTGTTAGAATAGTGTTTTTCAGTGTTCGCGAGATAACATATCGGTAGGAAAACTGTGCTAGGTTAGAGGCAGAATAATCCTCTAGTGCAGTTAGAGTAAACAGGTAGTCTACCCTGTTTCTCACTTTTATATTAAATGTATTTTTGAAAGTACCCAAGCATTATCCAGCACTGAAGTAAAAAAGCGATAAAGAAGTTTGAACACATGTCTGGACTGAAATACAACTCTCTCAACATCCCATAATAACTTGGACTGAACAGTATTGTTTAACTAAAAAAAAAAAAAAATTATTAACACTCATATAACTTTGTTACGTACAATATATGAACAAGGTAACACAACTCAGTTTTTTATGAAAAGGAGGATGTAATGATATGACACAGTTTGGTCTGTATGAGTAATGTAAACAGCGCCACCTCGTGGTGAGCTGTGGTTAAGGCATTAAGATGTATGATGGTCACTGCACAGTGACATGCATGAAAGCTGATTGAAATAAACAAGAACCTGGACGGCAGATACGTGAAGTATGAGTAGTTATTATACAGTTTCAAACTTATTACAGGGTAAAACACAGAAGGCGAATGATAATACCCTCACAAGAGAGGGGGCCGAGGATAGATATTGTTAAAGAGTGGAAATTGTGACTTTGAAATCCCC
>JZLH01S0039891.1:50465-66088 GCA_001188425.1 Eucidaris tribuloides
TCACCCGCTAGGACCCGTGGAATTTCCACGGGTCCCGCTAGTTATGTAAGGATAGTGCAAGATATGTGTAAGACATACGACACAGCCGCGAGGTGTGCAGTAAGGGTAACTGGATCATGGTTCAATGCAAGAGTAGAGCAATTGCACCAAGGATCAGCGCTTAGCCCTTTGTTGTTTGCAATCCTGATATGGACGGGCTGAAAGATGAGATGAGACAGGAGGCCCCGCGGACCATGATATTTGCAGTGCAAACTGCGGATGGCACTGAGATGAGCAGGGAGTGGTTTGAGGAAAACTTAAAAATTTAGAGGAATCATTAACACATGCCGACGTTACTTAATGTATTTATATCCTAATCCATTAATCAAACGTAGCAAAACATCTCAAGTACTCTTGCCAAAGTCTAGTTTAACGTTTATGTCATTAAAGGCTGCTTCCAACATATTTTTAGAAAACTGTGGAAAATAGCGATCAAATGCAGTCATTATTTCCTCGAGCGATTGGAAGTATCTTTTTTCGACAACCCCACCCTCACCTTCCACCAATAAGGTCGTGTCTTTGATACTGATGAGTCGACCATTAGTCCACACTGTACACCGCGGACTCTTCAGGAAAGGGGCGGGGGAAGATGGATCTGTATAAGCCATCGTCATGACGTCATGAAAATGCGAAGCATTTCTGGGATGGCTGAAATCTATAACGTTGTACGGGAACCAACCGTTTTCACATTTGTCTGGGAAAATGGCAGCTACTGGATCGGTGTCCAAGTGATGATGACGAATGATGACGTCACCTTTACGAACGAACTTATATCGTAAGTACGAATCGTGGTACTCTGGGGACTCGACGTCGAAGTCGAAGGGAATGGCACGGAAGGTAGGATAACCAATACCGACATCAACCAGGTGTTTGCTGCCCTCTCCGGTTAAATTCTGCACAATGATTACCATGTGAGCGTCAGGGTAATTGTCTATCATGCTTGAAGCTAAGTACACGTCGTATCCCAATGCATGCAACAGCTCTTTGCAGAACAAGTTATTTTCTTAGCAAAGACCACCGACTGTCGAAAAGATGTCTTCCTTGATTTCGGAAAATGTCAGTTTATGCCTTCTTTCTTGGGGTACGGAAATCGCTTTGATGGACTGGAATGGAATACAGCGATACCATGCCATTATTAGCTCTTCAAGAAGGGCCATTGGGTCGGACTTCACTTTTTGTTGAGGTGACGAAATCGACAAGACGTCACGAAGGAATTTGACTGCCTCTTCTATATCCGTAGCCATCGTGGATTCTTCACTCGACATATCGCAGATTTTTGTATTGATATTCAAACTATCGATAATCTGTTGATATCAAATGATATAATACAAATGTCAATATACACTCAGCAAAAAAAGAAAGTAAAAACTTTTTCAAGTTCACATTTGTAATATATAACTTTAATAAAAATCAATTAATTATATATTAAATTAAAAGCAATTTAATTCTCTTTCAGCCTGTGAGGGTAATTTAAAGATACATTTTATGCATGAGTGATCACATGCGTTTTTATCCCCCAAGGTGCAAAAGTAAAAATTGCAAAAATGGACCATAATCCACTGATATTTAAATGGCACAACACAGTCAATGGAAACAAAAGATCAGACTTAGACAATGGCTTTATCTTGAATAAAAGACAGAATTTGTTAAAACTGCAAGACTGAGTCATTTTGTCTTTTTACCAACAAAGAGAGAGAAAGAGAGAGAAAGAAGCTTCTCCTTAGTCTAAGAAGTTTCAATTGGATTTAGAGTATAGACACAAGGGTGGTTAAATGTCAGACATTCAAACATTTTCTAAAGTTGAAGGCTGTAGAGAGAAAAGTTTTGTTTTGAAGCTGTACCCAATTTTTTCTGTATTAATAAATTATCTGGAGGAAGCTTTATGGTTATATGGTTTATGTAATTTTTAAGTGCTATAGGGTGGGGTGGGGTAAAAACTTCTTTGGTTCTACCTATTGGATTTATAGCTCTCAACGTTTTCGTTCATAATCCAATTCCAACACCAGTACTTCATTTTGCGACAAGACGTTGACTGTAATACACTAACACTTATTTGTAAATTACAGAACTTTATGTAAAAACTTTTACCCTTTTAAATCCCACTACGTAGTCTTTCAATATTTTACTCACACAACATAAACTTGAGTCTAGCCCTGACTGTAAAACATAAGGCATTATTTCATTTCATTTCATTTCATTACATGTGTTACACTCATCTTAACGTTATTTGGTAAACAATACATACATTTAGTTTTTAAATAAGCAACAAGTAACAAAACGTGATCGATATAAAGTGCGTTTATACGAATCATACAAAATCAAAATTTGATCCTCTACTCATTTAAACTGTAAACACACACCAACGTTACCATTCATACCCTGTCTAATCAATTATACAAACGTAAGAAAACATTTCAATTACTCTTGCCAAAGTCTAGTTTAACGTTTATGTTACTAAACGCTGTTTCCAACATGTTTTTAGAAAACTGTGGAAAATGGCGATCAAATGCAGCCATTATTTCCTCGAGCGATTGGAAGTATCTCTTTTCGACAACCCCTCCCTCACCTTCCACCAACAAGGTCGTGTCTTTGATACTGATGAGTCGACCATTGGTCCACGCTGTACACCGCGGACTCTTCAGGAAAGGGGCGGGCGAAGTTTGGTCTGTATATATCATCGTCATGACGTCATGAAAATGGGAAACATTTCTGGGATGGCTGAAATCTATAAAGTTGTACGAGAACCAGCCGTCTTCACACTTGTCTGGGAACATGGCAGCTATTGGATCGGTGTCCAGGTGATGATGACGAATGATGACGTCACCTTTACGAACAAACTTGTATCGTGAGTACGAATCGCAGTACTCTGGGGACTCGTCTTTGAAGTCGAAGGGAATGACACGGAAGGTAGGCGACCCAATACCGACATCAACCATGTGTTTGCTGCCCTCGCCGGTTAAATTCTGCACAATGACTACCACGTGACTGTCTGGGATGTGTGATATCACGCTTGAAGCTAAATATACTTCGTATCCCTAAGTGTGCAAGACCTCTTTGCAGAAAGTATTGTTATCGTAGCAAAGACCACCGACTGTTGAAAACATATCTTGCTTGATTTCGGGAAATGTGGGTTTATGTCTCCTTTCTTGAGGTACGGAAAGCGCCTTGATGGACTGAAATGGAATACAGCGATACCATGCCGTTATCAGCTCTTGAAGAAAGGCCATTGGGTCAAACTTCACTTTTTGTTGAGGTGACGAAATCGACAAGACGTCACGAAGGAATTTGAGTGCCTCTTCCAGAGCCATCGTGGATTCTTCACTCGACATTTCGCAGATTTTTATATTTGATTTCCAAGCTGTTAATATTGAATAATATAACAAAAACGTCAAAATATATGTCACAAATTTATTGAAATACGAGGTGTGACAAAAAAGAAACGAGACTGTGTCAGCCACGCCCGTGAAGCGATGTCAATCGACCGGCTGCTCATGTCACTGTGTTGTCCAATATCTCCCTAACATTCTGCTATAATGTACACCTAACTCACTCTCTGCCCCCTTCCTTGGGCTGTTGAGTGGCACGCCGCTGCCTCGCTCCGTCACTACACTATGGGTGGCATACACATGGAGCCTTGAAACAATCTGAAGTTCCCTGGTCAGTTGGGCAGGGGCTGAAGTGGTGTCTCGAGCTTTTCCAGCAGATGTATGGAGAAGATCCCGCCCACGACAGGTGAAGCACTATCGACACTCGGCTGGGCCCCCACCCAGGAACTTCAGATTGATTGCACCTACAGCGTGTCTCAAACATATCAATTTGTTTAGCACAAAACGCTCCTCTTTTGGGCAGAGAAATACGAGGTTATACGCACTGGTCATGCACTACTGCTCTCACACCGTACTTGTGTAGGAGCAGTATATTGTTTACTTTCACACTCGAACGCATAATGATTTCTAGCCAGCTGGGAAATCAGCATACTCATAGAAAATGATGTCTGTGATTAGTTTTTGCCAATTCTGCGGGCCTTCTAGCCAATGAAATTTGATTTTTACATTTTTAGAATCCTCAGACTTCCCGCTACATATACCCTTCTTCAATATATTTATAGATGGCGCACTTTCATTTTATGAAGCGGCAATTTCAGAAAAATTGGGGAAAACGGGGATCTTCCACGTGATTTTTTTTTACCAAAAAGGTCTTTAGAATCAATTTCCCGTGTCATAACATATTTTGATCTAACCTTAAAGCGAAACCTTTGCTTATCATAAATCTCGTTTAAATAGTATATACAGCTAGCAGATTTGTTACAATGGAAAAAAAAATGTGCCAAAAACGACGGTTTTAGTTCCAGTTTACCATTGTGTTGCAAAACTCTAGACCATAAAGAAAGTTAAAGATCGCTTATAAATTGATATGATAATTGTGCAAGTGAAAAGCGCCCTCTTTGGCAATTATGAAATACTGTTGTGACATAATGGTTACATCAACGTCAAGATCAAGATTATAGCTTTCAAATGCCGTTTGTTCTTTTCGATTTGCTTATTTTTTTTATCTCGAGATATGATGTAAACAACAAAAGGGTGAAATCACAATTGTGCAACTTTTATGTGGACTGTAGTAAAAGTGGCACAATTGTGATTTCACACGTTTGTATTTAATTATGCATATTTCAAGATTAAAACAATTAAGCAAATTGAACAGAATAAACGGTATTTTAAAGCTGAGTCTATGCGTTTGTCGTTGATGTAAGCATCATGCCACAACAGTATTTCAGAACTGCTAATGGGGGTACTTTTCACTTGCACAATTTTTTTGAGACGCACTGTATAGTGTAGTGACGGATCACGAAGCAAAGGCGTGCCACTCAACAGCCCGAGAAGGGGGCACAGACCGAGATAGATGAACAATATTACAGCATAATGTTGAGGAGATTTTGGGCAACACAGAGACATGAGCGGCGGATCGATTGGCATTGCTTCATGGGCGTGGCTGTTAAAGTCTCGTTTCTGTTTTGTCACACCTCGTTATAACGTCTAAACCATGACGAAACTGGGCCGCCTGTCTTTCATACCCCATCTACTTAGTGAAAACATTGCTGCTAGACTCAGCAGCTGACTCTCTCCCATGTACTTCCATTTGAAATAACTCTTGTCTTGTGTTGTTCAATAAACTTAAATATATGTGACATGAGTCGGTTTATTTCGTTTGCAGTTTAAAGATTGTGTTTGGGATTTGCAAGTCCATTAGTTCCCTTCATTATCAATACCAAACGGTAGTTTAGTACTTACAAATGGTGTGTTGAAAGCTTGAGATCCATACGTCATGAATTTGTTGTTTTATGAGAAAAACTAATAACGATATGTTACCAGAATATTGTTCTTTCAGCGAGTTTAAATTTTGCTCAAATTGCGAAACGCGGTTATGTGTACGTTCGCATGACCAGCGGAGCACACTGATTGGTTAAACGACTAAACTCCGCGCGACCTTCGGCTAGCGGCTGATCGGACAATTTTGGAACGGCCCGTGCATGTTAACGTCACTGTAAATTTTGAAGTTTAAATGTTCAGATTTACACCAAAACTAGGTATTCTACCCAGAGGTTCTATGACAGGTGTTTATTTATACTAATCTTCACATTGTGAACGATATAAGCTGATTTCATTCATTTTGCCGTATTCTGACGTGCAAATCCCGTACTCTGTCTTTAATTTCGGTTTCAAGTTAACACATAAGTGGCCTCTTAATTCATTAAAAAAATCTGGTTGTAATATCATTGTACTTCTAGCCTTCCGAGATGCGCACTTCTCCAAACATATTGGCCATAGTAATTTGGGATTGTGTTTTTTATGCCTCCGCCTCGTAAGGGAGCCGCACTTTTTGAACACGATTATTGAAGTACCGCTGGAGGGGTTTTAATGATGCTTTGATCGAGGATGGACACTAAGCAAGATACAATGATTGATCCTTGGGACCAAATCCTCAAGGTTCAAGTCAATAGGTCAATGAACTTTGTCCCTAAAGCGATTGTCCGCCTAGCCCAGTATAGGAATGCTACTGATTGTACATTGGCGTTAGGTTCAAGAACCAAAAGATAATATTTTGGTAGGTCGCAGACAGACAAGGTCAGGGTCCAAGGCAAACCGGGTCATAGGTACACAATGAACTTGGCAAACACTATAACTTCAGTAGAGGTGCTTAACTGTTAATTAGGCCTTGGTCCACTAGCATTACGACTACTCTGGCGATCAATGAACTGCGTACGAAAGGGCCTCCGCAAGCCCAGGTCGCAAGTAAGCTCGGCGACGATTTGTGCTGTAGGTCCAGCTTGTAGCGCGCTGTTATGCCACTTGTCGTAGGTAATTGCACGAATTACCAATCGCTAATCGCAACCAGCTAGTTGCACGATCACCTTGAGACAAGTCCGCAGACTGTCGTGGCGATGACCGTTGCGGCAGAGTGTGCCTTATGTGCGATTACCTTACGGCTAATGGTACATCAAACGGGCGCTTAGCTGCGACTAGTGCAGGTAATTCGTACGATTAGCTTGGGCGATGAATGTAGCTAATCGTACGATTACTTCTGCTCATCGTAACGAAAGTCGTCGTTCCACTGGCGTTCAAACGGTGCTGGCGGTTGGCATTCGATGGGCAAAATGCTTTGTGAAAAGAGTGATGAATGGAATGCTTTTACAACCTCACCAAAGGAAAATATTTTATTTTACGTTCATTATTCACGTTGGCATTAAATCAGATGTTCCCTATCTGACATCACTCACTAATGTTCATAAGACCCACATTAAACTGGTACATTACATGTACACGTATAATTCAGACATGCCCTCCAAGAAAGCTCAGGAAAGGGCGAAGCATGTAGCGAGGAAATATGAAGAACCTCCGTCAAAGACACTGCGTACAGAATGGGGAGGGGGCGCAATGACCCCCCAAATGAAATTTGATCATCAGTCAGAGAGGCTTATATTTAATTCAAAAATCTATAAAATGAATTGAATGTAATTTCGGGTTTTTTTTTGCATTTATATGCGAATATTCCATTCACCGTACTTTTTTTTTTTTTTACAGTTAAACGAAACAAGCCATTTATATACACTTATGTCCTTGCAGTGAACTCTCTGAAGCATGTAAACATGATACAAGAAACTTAATAATGAACCTGTTTCTCGCCTTTTTATTTCATTAAATAACACACATTTGCAATCTATGTATAATAATAACACAATTTTCGCCACTGGAATCGATATTTTCATAAAGTGATTTACTTGACTGTCATGAAAATGAGCTAAGCTACCGATAACACAATATCTAGGGGGTATGCTTTATGATTGTACACTAAATGTCTTTGGTATATTTCTAAGCTTCTTTTCGTTTCTGTTTCTTTGTCAGCAAATCTCTTTCATTTTTTCGCATCACCCGCGTTAGTAACAGATCATGGAATATTATAAGTTGAATTTATTTATACCCATGATTAAAAACAAAACAAATTACGATATTGTTCTTCTTAACCTTCAATGACAGTAGTGCCACATCAAAATTGACCCACTTTGATTTGTACTGAAGTGTAATGAGGCGAATATCAGAGATCTGCCAACAGTCGTATGTAAAAGTCTGACCATATCGCAAGTCCCCACCCCTATCTCTTCTCTTGTGAATCTACTCTCCTTGAGGCGTATCAAAATTGTTCCAGAATCAAATATCTTTATTTGTGGCAAATGCAATATAAAGCTGAGACAGTGGTAATACCGTATGCTGCCAATTACGATATAGGATCAATCTCAAGGACGAAAATCAGCTTTGAAATACCATTGCAGGTAGGTTTGATTTGTAGCAACGAGACTCAGAGTTCGCATATTTAAGCGTTTTTCTCGACAAATGATTTCAAGAATTTTCCTAAACCGTTCGCCTGAAGTGTAGTATGCCACAAAGAACAAAATAAAACCTAAAAAAACACTAGATGAATTGTTATGCAACATTACAAATATGCATTCTGTAGCTTTGTCCTTTTGAGTTTCGACTCGCGTCTTTCAACATTCTTCTGTTCGCAGTGTTGATCATTTAGTTCATTACGAACAATCAATGAAATCACCCATTTTTTCATTATTGCCATATTGGCATCAAAATTGAAAAAGGAGCCATTCTCCATACGCGCTACTGATGTCATAATTTCCGTATAACATTGACACCATAGAATGTGCCACACTATTAGAAAAGGTAGGCCTAGAAAGTAAAACACGCATATACACATCGCACACAAACACACAAATGCATACCACACACACACTCCATGCCACACACACACACACACACACACACACACACACACACAACACACACACACACACACAACAGATACATTCATACAAACTACATACATACATGGCAGACACATACACAGTACGTTTCGATTCTGACCCCCAAATGATTTCTCATTACGCCACTCGGTCGAAGATGCACGGAGATCGTTGAAGTTCATTCCGGACTTGATCCCGAGAATGACATTCATCGTTATTAAAGCAGCAACAACAAATATTCCTCGAAAAAATTCATTAATTCACATCCAGGTATTCGGCAGTTCAGGAATCATACTATCGTACGATGAGCTTACCATTTGACGTCTCTACCCGCGATCGAGTTTACCACTTCTCGTATCACAAATTCGCTCTTGGAATGGCGATAGTGCAGCGAGTCATCGTTACGGTGATGGCATCGATGCCGCAACGATTCATCTGGCGATTGCTTGCCAGCTCGTTACGTATCAATTTGATCGGTGAGGAGGGCCGTAAGGCCAGGTTTTCTAAATCCGGTTTGAAACCTATTTTCGATCGTACATCACCTGCGATCACAAGTGAATTCCATGGTTGTCGTAGCGATAAATGACGATCTAGCTGCAACTACTTGCCGATCACAGACAACTGCGATAAATTCGCCGTAACTCAATGCGCAAAGGTAGTCGTAACTGCTAGTGTGACAAGGCCTTTCAGGTTGTTAGCTCTACATGTGGCGCACTGGGGCGGAGCATACGGCGGAGGCATACCCATCGACTGCGCGCAGTCGAACTTCTCTAGTTTATTTCCTGTTATCTTGGAGGAGTGCACAAGAACATTTTTTTGGTAATATTTCATGGTATACATCTATATATACTACTATACTACTACTACTACTACTACTACTACTACTACTACTACTACTACTACTACTATTCCTATTACTACTACTTGAGCTGCTGTTACTATAGGCCTACTAAAACTTGCAAAAGTTACTTACATTCTCAGTCACGCGAATAACACATGCATCAATCGTGATCGCAAATAGCAGTTTGTGTAAAGATGTCTAAATATGCCAACAGGACATAGTTTCACTGCATAAAATGCATTGTTTCTTTGAGTAAATTCACTCTTGCGATAAGAAAGGTGATGGATTTCGAGTCTATTTTCCCTGATCACAATGAGGTTACTGACCCGGCATTCCATGTTTCGACGTGGTATTTAGTACACTTTGTCGTGAATTATAGTTTGCAATTCTTTCATATACATTGACCCTTTATATTGTGTAGAAATTTCCATTGACCTTGTCAATTCGTTTTTCTTGAGATTTATTCAAGCATAGCCAACTGCAGTATTACTTGTTGTATTCATTTTGTGAGTGTAAGTTATGCTATCTGTACTTTATTATTGCCAAGTGAATTGCAAATGGTGGTGCTAAAACTCAGTCAACAGTGGTAAAAGGATATATGATCATATACATAAGTACAGCCGTTGTATTATCTTTTTAACCTAAATACCTTAAATAATGCTAAAAACAGCAAAAGATGAGAAATTACCCCCAAAATGACAAGACATATTTCAATAATTATATACTTTAACTAACGGTGTACAAGTAACTGTATTCGACACCATTTACGTCTGGTATTAACACAATATCTCGAGCATTAGATAACTTAGGCCCTAATCCTAAACAAAATACAAATATAGCAAAATTCATCTCATCTGAATAGGGGGTCATGTGAATACTTTATGTTCCACAATATACTATTTCCCTGGATTTTCCATTGTTTTTAGCTATAGAGTATAGACTAAACAAAACACGCTATACGAAAAAGGTCAGTTGTGCATTTATACCAATGCGAATACGGAGTTTGTAGGCCTATATTACAGGCAAACTCCCATCGTATCAAATTGCGGTGTTGATTTGATTAATGAAATATATTTTTTCACTTAGATTTAAAGAAATCGTATCATGACGGGAGAAAACAGTTTGTTTAGTTGAGACAGAAGTTAAATTACTCACCGATGTATGACTATACACTCCTGCTCATAATTATGGAATATTTTGTTGATTCTTACGTTCTCTCTCCTATATCGTCCAAAATTTTCAAGACAGGTGTTTATTTCACAAAAATGCAGTATGTGAAGCATTTTTTGGATTTCATGAGATGACTAAAGTAAGAAAATAAAATACATTTGAGCGCAATAACAATTATATATTTATTTTTTTCAAAATCCATAAAAAAATCATGAAAAAGTATTCAATTAAAGTAATTAAAAAAACAACATAGAAAACTGATAAATTTTGATCTAAATGTCATTTATCACTTAATTAACATCAAAATGGTGTCTGTTACAAGTCTAATAACGCGCGTAACCACCACGTGACTCAACAACAACAACAGCACCGTCATTTATAAACACAGGTTTTGGTGTCGAGTCGGACGCTACAAAGTGCTCAAAATTCCTAAAATACTTAGATTATAATTTCACGTGGGGTAAACAAATATTAATCCCAGACGTACCGTTCACGGAAAAATGACAACTTCTAAAATCTGTTTTAACTATTCCATAATTATGAGCATGAGTGTATATCTGAGTCTGGCAAATCTTTATGTCGAATAATATACTTCACTATCCTTCAAACAGCCAGCCTGAGGAGGAAGGTTAACAGAGAGGTTTTGCTTATTCGATCGCATTATGAGACAAACCTGACAAAGGACGATTTCATTGCACAGTGGGGTTCCACATCCATATATCAATATTTGTTTGTTTGAATAAGTTTTATTTGCTGCATTTCATATTTTCTTTCATAACATAACATAACATAACATAACATAACATAACATAACATAACATAACATAACATAACGTAACGTAACGTAACATAACATAACATAACATAACATAACATAACATAACATAACATAACATAACATAACATAACATAACATAACATATATAACATAAGTAGGTTCAATTTACAGAAATATAATTCCGAAAACATTTAACACAAAACATAGTAAATCACATGTTTTTGAAAGAAAATGATACGATAGATAATACAAAGCATATGACCGAAATGTGATAACTTCGTTAACAATAATTATAATACACATTTTAATGCATATTAATATGCAAACATTGATGGCAGGGTTATTTCTCAGACGAACAAAGCAAGCAGGACCGTTTCATTTCTGAAGATTCTACTGCACATATAATAGAAACAAGTGAATCAGTATATTAGGCAATGCTATAACATCTCCGCCTAATTTGGTGCTGATTTCTAAGAGATATATCAAAATACCGTCTGTCAAGATTTACAAAGTTTGAAGTTCAACTAACAACATCCGACTAGTTCTACTTATAGAGTGTTTTGGTTTGTAATCAGCCGACAGAGATATAATGTTTACACTATTACAAAGTTTCAGATTAATGGTAACAAAATAAACGAAAACGTATTTTGTGGGATGTTTCTTTCAGTAATTTGAAAAAAAAATGCATAAATTAACATAATCTGTGAATTATGAAATTTGGGAAGCTTATTGAAGCTAAAGGCACTTAATAGAGTGCTTTATTACATCAAACGACTGTCGAAAATGCATTGAGAAAAGGGGCATTTTTATATGGAATAAATTTGAATGAATAAATAATGTAGCTAATTGCAAAGCTCTGTGAATGATGTGGAAACTACACCAAACCATATCGAACATGAAAATCAGTCCGTAAATAACGAATCAAAACTGACGTTTTATTCCCACAGACATACACAGCGAGACAGACAGAAAATGAACTTCGTTCGGCGGTAACGGGTATGTCAATAAGAGCAAATTACTGTTTGATAATCTTGTTTGAACTTTAATTGAATCGGGGATTATCAGGCTAAGCTGAAATATCCGCTCATTTCGGGCAGCAATCGGCATGTTTACGCGAGATATTCGCAACTACAGCCTGTCTAAAAAAATGGTCGAAGTGAAATCATTTTTTTTTTAAATTAAACAAAAATCATATACCATCTAATTATGTTGGATGTTGACATAAAGCTAAAAGACCATATATTCTAAAACAATTTAAATGAAATAAATTAAATTTATTTCATTTCATTTGGTTGTGTCAATTCTGAGATATATCGAATTTTCTGGAATAACGCAAAATCGCGTTGGTCCCAGTATGTGCTATACATGTACATGCAGGTATTGCGTATTGTTTCACAAAGAAACCCCAATGAGAATATGGAAAGTATTGTGTAATCGTTCAATTTTCCTCAACGAACAGATTTTTCATGTTATACATTTCTGAACAATATAATTTGGAACAATTAGGTGCGGCATAGTATCATGAGAAAGACAAACACAGAAATCAGTACAGACAAAACACAATAGAATGTGGCTGAAAATATGAATCTGCTCATTGATGCCATTTAATGAATGTTACATAAATTAAATTGCACTGTTGAATTCATTGCAAGAAAGGAGTTGGTGAAAACATTCCAACTACTATAAGCGGGACATTTTAGTTTGGTTTAAAGAAGATATTTCAACCAGATCTTAACAAGAATGAAAACTACCTTTTTGAATAAAAAATCCACACTTATTACAGACAATTGAAGAAGGTTTAGAATGGTCACTGGCAATATATCGAAGTAGTCACAGTGAAGGATCTCCATAATAAAAATATGACACGTTTGCTTGCATAACAAATATCGAGCTTTTATGTTACACAATCACTGTAAAATACTATCACTTCATTTCGTATGTTTACCAAAGTCAGTGAATTTTAGTTTTAATAAAGTGACACATATCACTCAGCTGCTGTTTCACGTTTACAAATATTAAAAATAACTACGACGAAAGCAATGAAAATTCGAAAATTGTTGAAATGTATATTTTGTAGTTACAGAATTCATTTTACTAGATTACCACTTTCCTCAGCTACAGGCTGTTCTCCGACAAGTCCGCTAAAGACACAAAGATGAAGGCTGAGTAATGCACAATAATTATTGTGTGGAAAAAGTCAACGATATAACGGGTATTGACAATAAATGTTAATTGTGTAGATATTTAAAGGCAGGGAGTTTCGTTTGCAGCCCTCCCAAGTACGTCAAAAGGCCGTCTGTGACCTTAGTCCATTTATGAAGGACATGTTTGTGAAATTTGAAGATCATTTATTACCAAGAATATGAAAAATGGCCCCCATCAACTAATAGCCTCGTGTGTTCTATGCTACGAATTGTTGTCTCCAAGAGAAAATATTTTAAATCGAGGTCCGACGGTCACGTCTTGCTCCTATGTTTTGCTAAAGGTTCTTAGATGGTATTTTCTTCTAGACACCCGTAGATTTACACAATAGGCATCCAAAAGAGACGCTCTGCTTTTGACGGCATTTGCTAACATTCTGGAAACCACATTTAAACAAAGTCAAACTTTAATATGTGATATACATGATTACGCCTATATTTGAATGGACTAATGAACAACCCAGGGCACAAACTCTAGACAACTATGCTGTCACTAGCAAACCAAAACAAAAAATAACTGATAAATATTGGTACAAGGATTAATTTAGGACAGAGCAAGCTGGGGGTAGGGGTGGGGGCTGGAATGGTTGCTCGTTGATTTTCACATTTCCCCGTGTTTTCAGGCATTTAAAGGCAGTGGATCTCATTTGCAAACATCCCCACACACCAGGAAAAGATAAACCATACCCGTAGGCTATTGATGAAAGGCATGTCTGTGAAATTTGGGGGTCAGTAAAAACATAGAATTTGAAAGATGGTATTTTATTCTAAATACCATTGTATTTACACAATGTTAATTTTTAGGCATGCAAAAGAGATCCCCTGCCTTTAATAATCGTTTTGAACTGGTTATTAGGGCTTTATTATTTTGTAGGTCTTATCAGAAACACTTGTAACATGGAAGATCATCTACCTCACATTTTGCAACTGGAAACGTTGTTGAACAATGCCTTTAATCCAGACCTTATTCATTCAGACCAAAGATTAAAGCCCAGGTATAGTTTTGCTCGATTCCCAGGGAGTCGATTAGTCAAATTTTTCATTAATCCTTCACAAAGCATTTCATTGACATCCTAGACATCAGAAAAAACATCAAACCTACATGGTGACAGATTGTGAGTTTTTAACTATCAGAGAGTATACGTCACTTTACATTTGCTAAAGCAAAACGGTCGGGAATTCCGAATTTTCTTCCTCGATATCTCAAAAATGGAAGCGTTTCGAGGCATTAATAGATGATATTGGTCTAAGAACACAAAAGAAAAAATATAATTTACCAAAACTATGCTTGATAGGCTTTAATTTCACCGAAATCACTGTCATAACCATAACACCATGTCAGCAGTGTTGAAGTCGAGTCTGGACTCGAGTCCAATTTAGTGGACTCGGGACTCGGACTCGGCATCGAGTCCCTATGCAAAATTGATAGTAGGTTCAAGGCTGTCACTCGTAGGGGATTTTGGCCAAGCGTACACTGTAAAAAAAAACTCGTCAAGCTGACAAAAAAAATCGTCCTGCTGGTGTCTGTATCGCCCAATTTTTATTCGTCATAGTCTGGTGCGTAACGAAATTTCTTTCGTCAGGCTGACGAAGAAAATCTCGTCCTGTATCGACGAATGTTTTTTCGTCAAGCAGCTTGTGCCAGGCTGACGAAGAAAATCTGGTCCTGCTGTGGTGTCTCTATCGCCTAATTTTGTTTCGTCAAGCATCTTGTGCCCCAGGCTGACGAAGAAAATCTGGTCCTGCTGTGGTGTCTACATCAATTATTTTTTTTCTTCGTCAAGCATCTTGTGCCAGGCTGACGAAGAAATCTGGTCCTGCTGTGGTGTCTGAATTGGCGATATTTTTTGTCAAGCATCTCCTTGTCATCAGGTCTTCGCACTGAGTTTGCGCTGTCTGGCGATAATTTCAGTTCTGTTAGGGAGCGATTGTTCACAAAAAAAAAACACTGCACGATAAATGCATAGAATTTAATGACACGTACTTGACACAAATGAAATATTCCTTCACTTATACGAGAGTTCAGTAATCAATATGTCTTATCTTCACTGTGTGAGTAATGATCATAAACCATTTAAATCAAAGACTTGTGCAGTCTGAGGATTAATCAAACCCTTGTCATAATAACTTGCTTTACCTGTATCTGCAAGGCGAGTAAAGTATTTAATATTCACTTTCAGTATTAATCATGATTTTACTTTTCTCTTCTTTTAAACTTAACATAAACATTGAGTGCTCAGGAAGAAAAGTACAAATGAATAAATACTCCATATTATGTTAACACAATTC
>JZLH01S0039959.1:0-10743 GCA_001188425.1 Eucidaris tribuloides
CGCGCCGAAAATTTTGAAAATTCGTTTCCACGCCAATAAAAATATTGGCCCCCCTTATCCGAAAAATGGTTTGACGCACCTGCGTCTGTGCCGTGATTTTTCTGTTACTTTATTTCATTCTTTTAATTTTTTAGCTGCTGAATCGGGGGGGGGGTGGCCCTAGTATGTCCCCCTGGCTGCGCTAGTGGATATATTTGATGAAGATTCACGATTAAAAAAAAATGTTCAGGAAGTATGTGAAAAACTGTAATTGGGTATTTATACTTGCGTGAGGGAGGAGGACGGGTGTGGGATGGGGAACCCACGGCATGCAACAATGTTTTTAAAATACACGTAGCAAAGACATGTTTCTAATCACAGTAAATACATATTGTAAAGGTATATTTATGAAAATTATTATAAGGATTGTTGTGAGGATTTCAAGACGATGTACAATAAGTAGACCTATGTGAAAGAATGTAAATAGGAAGTCGAGGGAGCGAAGCGACCGAGAAGGAGTAGGAATTTTTTGGAAAATATGTGTTTAAAAGACGTGTTTCTGGGCATAGTAAATACGTATTTAAACATTTTCATTACGTCTTTCTATCAATATTTCATCTATGCTAGATCGCTTCAGTTTATATATTAATATTTTCATTTAATTTTTTTTTGTCCGAAAATTTTTTTTTTGGGGGGGGGCTTGAGCAATTTTTGGGGGGGCTCAAGCCCCCCAAAGCCCTCCCGTAGAACCGCGCCTGGCTCAGATTATTTAATTTGATATCTGTATCGACACGTTTCTGATGAACTTGAGATGAAGATATACTAAAACAACATTACCAACAATTTCTACCTCATAAGTAGTTTTTCTTCCATTTATGGCAACTTTTTTAATTAAATTGTATTTAAGAAACGATTTCAATGACGTGTTCTGTATAACCGGTCTCACTCACAGTACACGGAAGCACGTCTGTAATCATGAGGCTGTGTTTATTATATCTGATTTCTTGATGTTAAAATAATATTCTCAGTATTACAAGTCGTTTATAAAACAGTAACAGGTGTAGCAAATCAGCATCATATAAGTATTGAATTTGAGCCATACGTTTTGAGGCGTTAGTCTTTACTGTATGAAAGCAAGCTTCGGGTTTCGTAGCATGTACGATTATAATACACGTGGTGGCGTTGGGATAAAAGGTAACCTTTTCACGTTTATTGATCTGCTTGAGTTTGTATGATACCAACATGTATGTATGTAATATGTATCGTACAAAACGCATGTTCAGAGATACGTTAAATTATTATAAATATAGTAATGTTGTATTAACTTGCATAATTGATCATATTTATTGAAATATTATACACCAGTCAGACACTCGTGTTATCCCCATTACATTAAAATCATAGTCACACTACAAAAACTAGGGTGTTAATTTAAATCCACCGTGTTGCCTGATATACCAGAAAAGTGTTAATTTTCAACACACTGAATGTTAAAAGTACCATTAATGTTTCAAGTCAATCATTTATTGAACACAAAGGCGTCGGTGGGGGGGGGGATAAACATATCGTTTTCACTTATAATGATTTGGACAATTTGAAACATTCATAAAACGTAATGCAAGAATATTAGAATATGTTTAAATGGCATTGCAAGACACTAAAAAACATTAAAATTCATATGAAAATGCTACTAAACATACACAAATTTCAACTTTTGTGGCGCGCTCTGCATGAGTCCAAAATTTTATATTGCAATTTTGCGCCGACAGTTTTAGAGTATGTTTTATTAAATTTTGCCCCACAATCCGAAAAATGGATCGACACCGCTGTGTTAAATATAATACCAAAGTGTGGAAATTGAGCAACACCACGGGTGTTAAATTTAATACTCGAGGTTTTTTTTTTTATTGTGTTTTCTACCTAACCATCCTTACCGCACTGGCTGATCCATCGTCTGCTGGTTGTGATTGTTTTTGACTTTCGCTTTTCTTCCTGTAGAGCCGTTTGACTCCGATATCGACACTCTCAGGTCCCACCTCCTCATCTATGCTCATGATGAAAAATGTTTACGATATCTGCTCACTGTGTAGATTATGAAATCATGCAGGAATTATCTTCCATACCGCTTTTAGATGTGTGTAACCACAATAACTTGATGCACATTTAAAATCATTATTCCAGCTTTTTTATTTCTCTGTCTCTCGTTTGAAAACAAATTCAGGATATTTGGTTCCTGTGCACTGCACGGTGCACGTTCATATTGAACGATGTGGTATGTCTTATTCTTGGAATGTTGAGTTGCTTGTGATAGATGATCAATGTTGACGTTCTACAGGTAATCACATCAATATATCACATTAGCATGGCTTCGATAGAAATACAAATACTTTGATGAAAATAATTATGTGTTCCACATTTGAATGATCTCCGTTGCATGTCATTTACTGCATGTTGTTGCCGGTACACACCCCCTTTTGCCCGCCGAATTGGGATGACCGTTCAATGGGATGGTTAAAACACTTTCGCATGTGATTTGTGGCGCTTCACAATGGTAAGAAGAGATATACACTCCGATATAAGACGGAATTGAGGTTCCGTTCTAAGATAGGCTTACAGCAAAATTAAAACCACCTCCGATGACGATTGCAAAACTGATATTCGTAGGTAACTGTTCCATAAAACCGTACTTTCTACCGACATTAGTGGCCGATGGCGAAAAGTGTGTCTGGAGTACTACAAACCTCAATCTCCGGTAGCACAACGGAGAACCTCTTGGTGAATATAACCGATGTATTTATCTTGATGAATGTGGAATGAGCTAATTGTACGTGTACAACAACGAACACGAACCTCTCCTTTTCTTTTCTACATTTCTATTCGAATCTCCAAAGAACAGCGCTGGTCATGCGTGCACGGTCTAACACGGTCTCCGATTGGTTACACCCTGTTAGCTTGTCGCAATGTCGACACACCTTTTGGGAGCCGCATTCAACACGTCGAGGTTCGATGGAGCTTGTCGGTTGAAATATCGACAGCTTTCGATATTGTTGTCATGCAAATCACCTTGGCCTGAAAAAAGGGTCTGTTGAAGCGGAGACGTACGGAGCATAGACGGAGAGAAAGACAGAGACGGATCATATGCCACGGTACTATTGCAAGTTCAGTTGCTTGAAGCTAAAAATTGATTTTCGGTAAAGCTACAGGAAGGAGAAAGAAAGACATGCTTTTATGCCCCCACCCAAAAGAAATCTTAGGGAATGCTAGTATCTCCCTGCTCCATGAACCCGCCACTGATTTATTGTTGTACGCATTCATGTTTTTATTTCATTTTCTTAGTTTACTGTCCATAATGGTTCCAAAATACCCTTAAAAATACCCCCATTTCCCCCTAGAGTGTAGATTTGCCCCCTTAATCACGCTAATATCGATTAACAATAATTACAGCATAATGAAGATTTTAGCAATATAAATCATGCAAGTATTTGGGAGTGGCCACATTTCAACCATTTATTACCCAAACAGTCGGTTCACAATTATACGATTTGTTAGAAGAAACACGATAAAACATACAGATTTACATACAGAAAGGCTGTGTGTAAATCTTTTGTTCGTACTCATCAACATTTAACATTTACATTTAACGTTTAACATTTACTCATAGAAAATTAGCCAATCTAGATTAAGGTTTATCTATATTTTTCTTTCAAACCGATTTATCTACCTATCTTATCTTATCTATCTATCTATCTATCTATCTATCTATCTATCTATCTATCTATCTATCTATCTATCTATCTATCTGATCTATCTATCTGATCTATCCATCTATTTACCCATCCATTTATCTATCTATCTATCTATCTATCTATCTATCTATCTATCTATCTGATCTATCCATCTATTTACCCATCCATTTATCTATCTATCTATCTATCTATCTATCTATCTATCTATCTATCTATCTATCTATCTATCTATCTATCTCTCTCTTTGTCCATCTATCTGTCTATCTATCTAGTGTCCATTTACTGTATATTCTTGTCGTTTACCCGCATCGCATATTTATGCCGGTCCCTGAGACGTCATTTTTAGAAATACTGCAGTATAATTTATATGAATATATATGCCACAGTGTTGTATGATATTCTATATATTGTATATACTTCTTTTGGTCCATGCATTTGTACTGATGTCTTTTTACGAATACCGTAGAAATACCCAAATGAGCTCTTTATTCAGTTATCTAGGGAGTCTATTTGCAAGAGACAAGGCACGATCGTCTGTGAAGAAGGGACTTTCTGACGGAAAGAAACTCAGAATATAGGAGGTTATTACGCTTTATTGTTTCGACTAATCAAAGTTTTAGGAGGTGAGTTAAGAACCGATGATACTAAAGAAATGAAACTTCTGAATAATAATCATGATAAGTCGAATACCTAGTAACTTAAATGATAACAAGTTCGTCGAAGTGGTTCTGGTCATGCACGAAAGTATTGTTTTCAATAGAGGTCCATATGCATTGTGTGTGAGTCACTATGATGACTGAGATGTTTCCGTGCAGCAGTAACTTTAGTGTGAGTGAATGAATGAGTCCATTTCACACCAATTTCACCTAACATTATTTATAAAATTGAGAAATGGGAATAATTGCAGAATACCCCACCACGACTGTATGATTGTTGGCAGACGGGCAATGACCAACAATCAATCAAATGCATGAATGTGTTTAAGTAACGAACCAACAACAATGCCAAAGCGTGTGGAGAGTCGGACCCAGTTACTCGGACCTAAACGAAATCGCCACTTTGAGTGAATGTTTTACATTACCTTCTATTATAATGACTTCAGCCTGGAAATACGAGTCCTAGTTGTAATCCTTGATATTTTTTCTTCCTAATCCACTTTAATTTATATCTCCTGGAAGTCGAAAATATTTCCAAAACATTGTTTTATTTCTTGCCTCCGTTACTGGCGAAATGTTTGCTTCGGTATCGTTAGTCGCCAACACGTGTTATGTCAATGCAACTAGCGTGCGGGACTGTGCGGTGCGAATGCTGTACAAACCCTATGGCAAAATTGTTAGATGCGCATAACACGTAAAGAATAGCCATTGCGCAATCGATCGAACGCGATCTGGCTCATTCACAATACATGTGTTCGCGCGAATTCGCCACCGCATTTTAAGCCTGTTTTATCGCCAGTTTTGCAATATTTGTTTAATGTAATATCGCCAATATATTTTTGATTTATGATAATTGATTTGGTATTTTGTGCATTTTGAGATGATGTTTGGATAATACTGTAAAAGTGTTCTGAAAAAGTTGAGTGCAAGTCAGCCATTTTGTTGTATCGCGTGCATGAACATGAGTGTGTATGACCAATGGCTGAACGGCTTGTGGGCGGTACCGACGACATCGCGGTGTTTTTGGTGGCGCAAAAAATTTTCCCCGCCCTAGCTCAATTCTTGCATAAGTTTCATTGTGCCAAATTTCCATTGTTGTGAGAAACGGCCTAAACAAAATGTCACTCGCGTGACACAGTCACTTGATATAGCTGTCATTAGCGTTTAAAGACTTAAATTATTATGTAATATGAATAAATATGATGTAATTGTGAATACCTTTTGAAAGAGTGTAAAAATTCCATTTTTTTAGGACTATTTAAATAATTACCCATTCTGTGACTTGCGTGACATATTTTATGAGTGTTTTCATAATGAAATAGGCATTCTGGGATAATATGACATGCATTTCAAAAACTTATCAATGTTTTATCAAACTGACTAGAAAAGCTTACCTAATGAAAACAGATAAAGCAATCACCTTCTCTTATTTTCTCAGTTTTTGATCTATACTCCGGTTTCTGACTTGTCTGACATACAGTATGCGTGACTCGCGTGACACTCTTGATATTATTTTTTCTTCAAGGTATGCAGTGCAAATGGAAATGTTTATACTTTTCTTGATACACTACTACCACTTCTTCACTTTTCATGTCAAACACCAGCTGAAACTCTTTCTAGTTTTTTAGTAATCTTAAAAAATCCCCTTATTTTGTGACTCGCGTGACATATTTCACGAGTGTTTTCATGATGAAATACTGGGAAAATACAAAAAGCATTTGGATAAATTCTTAATGTTTTATCAAACTTACTGGAATAGCAACCTAATGAATGCAGAAAAAGCAACATGTTATGAATCAGCTTCGTTTATTTTCTCAGTTTGTGATTTAGACCCAAAACCTTTTTTTTGTGGCACAAAGTTCAGGAAGCTGTAACTTTAATTCGAATGCTTTATTTTCAAAAATCTTTGAGATTTAGATGGTTTCAATATTCCTCTTTTGAATCATAACTGGCAAAAAATCACTTGCTTCACTTTAATTTTTGAGTTTGACGTTGACCTTTACGTGGAATGGCTGTTGTGTATTTAAACTTTTGATGTCTAAGTCTAGACTTTATTGATGAAATAAACCTTAAAGCCATAGGCTAACAGTGACCACGGTTTAAAAAAAATGTGAGTTACATAATCTTCAATGCTCCAAGTGTCTTTGATAAGGTCTAAAAAAAGGAGCCCTGAAAAAATTGTATTTCAAAATGATTATTTAGTGCTTTAAAAATATGAAAATGGTGGGTTGACCGGAGTTACCTGCCCATTTCCTCCCATAGACTTACTGTGTATAGATCTAGGTTTTTTGTACTCCACCCGAGTACTAATTGTTTATAAATTTCCAATCTTGTATTCTGGGGTGTTTATTTGTCCATTTAAGCACTATTACACTGTAGTAACTACACTGTTATGTAGCTGAGATAGCAAAGTTTGACAATTTTGTAATCTGAAGCTCCACAATCTTAGCCTGTGTCTTTAACCTTTAGATATATACAAAGTAAAAAAATAGCAGCCTGCCATTGCCAATGATGACAATGGACCAATCACGCGAGTGATGTGATGTCATGACGCGTGGCAGCCTACCAACAACACAGACAGACGAACCATGCCAACCTTAACCCTAACCCTATGCGATTGTTGGAGAGTGTTCATATTTCCGTATATTTTGACATTGCTGGCTGACCAACGATCTTGTACTAATGCTTGCAAAATGTGATGACTTTGTAAAGCATACATTAGCAATTGTTGGAGAGTGTTCCTATATGGTATTTCCATGTATTTTGACATCGTTGGCTGGTCAACGATCACATAGAGTCGTGGTGGGGTATTCTGCAATAAAACCGAGAAATGGTATTGAACAATATAGATCTAAAATAATTATGTACCAATTACCAAGTCTAAATTTGTGATGTTTAGAGGATGTTGGGGAAGATAATTTGTCTTTAAAACCATAAGTCATGACAACAAGAAGTATGGTAGTCAAGATGTAAGTATAGATTTTATTTCTTATATTAGATCTAATGTTATCTATATATATTTGTTGTGAAATAGTCTTTGTCATAGAGAATGTTTATATTTACAATCTTTTGTAATGTTTTATTCCAGCATACAATGCCATTACACATATTTGAAATGATATTGATTAAATTTGGCATTACTTGAGAGTCTTTCCTGATGTAGACAAAAATAATTCAGAGGTCTAATCTAACTAGAATCTAGTCTTATTAAATGTTACCAGTCAACCAAAAGTACACTAATAAAAATTATTGCCATGTGAGGGTAATTTAAAGTAAATTTGCAGCCTCATTCACAAGAATAAACTGTTTCATTTGCAATCCCCCCTTTTTTGGTCCATGTTAATTTTTATTGTTTTTTCATATTTAGATTTGATTTTATGTAATAGATTGTTAACAGGTTTAGTATACAATACAAACACATGTTACAGTAGTTTCTTATATTGTGTGTTACAAATCTAATGAAAATTGTTTCATGCAAATGTATGTACTAGCCAAACGCTCTAATTTGGTCAGCACTGCAGCTACGGCACTAGCACTAGCATTGCAAATAGACATTTTGGTGTTGTGCAGAGTAAATGATAAGAATTTTCAAGCCTTTGTAGTTTAATTCTTATTTGAATACATTACAGGTATCGAGTGTAGTTGACAGTGACATTGTTGCAGCGAGGAAGAGCAGGAGAATGGATCAGGATAGTTTCATTGGTAACTTTCTCTCCCTGGACTGTGGGGAAACTCTGGGGACGTTCCAGGGGGAAGTGTCCTCAGTATGCAAGCAGGGTCAGACCATCTCTCTCAAACATGCTTTCAGGAATGGCATCAAGTATGATGTACCGGAGGTCACTATCAGGTCAGTGGAGAATTAAATTTCTTGTAGATGGAAGTAATACATTTTTCATGTATATTGTTGTTTAGCTTATTCCAGAATATTGTTTGATGTATAATTTTACAAGTAAATCAGACTTAAAGAATTGGAACATCTGCTTCTGTAGTAATGTTAATATGACTAATTGGTCAACCTCTTGACGTTTTATTATACTAGTGATCTAACATTTTTTGTTCTGCTGTTTTTTGTAATGTTTAAAAATGTAGGCTCAGGTAAGGCCCTGTAGAATTAATTACTTGTTGATCGTCCGGGTTTTTCTTAAATGTGACCCGTCACTACGATACCCTGATAAAGTCGCACAACCAAAGGTAAGGAGAGTGCCAAGAATCATAATGATGATACAAAGTATGAAAGTGACTTGTCCTCAAAAATCAAGTTTGATGACCTTCACATGTTGCAAAAGTTTGTATATTTATATTCTTCACCCAAAGCATTTTTTGGTCTATGTTTATGTTTCATAAGATGTGCGGCTTTATCAGGATTATCGTGGTGACAGGTCACAAATAAGGAGGAGGGGGTACTGTGTTATTTGACATCTGATATTTTTTCCAAAGGTGGCTGCTGCATGTACAAACTATATGGTATGACTTAATATTTCACATGTATCAAATAACCTTGCTTTATAGTTAGACCCTACCCTATTAATGAGTCTGATTTGCTCTAAAAGTTATCTTAACTATTTTTTGTGTTGTATCCTTCAACAGGTTCTACAGATTTTTCCAAGAAAACTTCAGTTTTTCATTTTGTTTTGTCCATGAAAATCAAAATATCAAATATAAAGAAAAGAAGGCACACACCATAAAGGAAGCGGGTGGGGACCATCAACAAGTAATTAATTTTACTGGGCCTAGTACATAGAACCTGTAATACTTATCTTGAAACGTGGTGAGAACTTTTGATAACAAATTATCCTATTACATGAATGTATATTCCAGAGCCTCAGATATCAAGGACTTGAAAATCCTAAAAACATGTGAAGATCTCAAGCGGGAGGCTGAACAGAAGAAAGAATTGTTTCTTGCTATGAGTAAGGAACGGAAAGTGAAGAAGGAAAATGGAGGGCCGAGTCTAGGGAAAATACAAGACAAAGGTGGGTATTTAGAAAATGGATACATTTGTAAAACTTTGTGATACTTTGCATGCAAGTACAGGGCAGGAATTAAGGCCATGGCCTATTTTGTCCTCTCTTTGGCCTTGGTGCCTTTTATACTTCACTCATACTTGAGGCCATAAGGAAAGTACCCTTTTCTTCCAATGGGCTTGGTGCCCTTCCTAACTTCATTAAATCTCTAGCCTGAAATTATCTGTCAACTTTTGTTTTCTTTTGGCTCTTTAAATGTTTAGTGCCAGCCTGGTGCCTTTTATTGTTTGACCCTGTTGCCCCCAATGCCTCACCATTTTCTTAACTTGCCCTTTCTGAAAATGGCCCTACTCCTTTCCATTTCTACATCATTTCCTGCTGTTCAAATAGATGTGTTGTGTGTAAGGACCACCGCAAACTACACGATTGGCTACCATGCGATTTTGTTAATAAATTGCAGTAGTATTTAATATGGGCATTTTAACTAATAAAACATTTGATTTAGGTTCTGAACAATAGTATGAATACTTTAAATGGGATTTTGGTGCAATGTCAGCCTTGAACCTGGAGTAAGGGCCAAATATTTTCAAATTACAGACAATCGTAAGACTTCTCTGATGTCACTATGATTCAGAGCTGATTTGCTTTTCCTCTGATGAGAGAGCTTGAGATGGGCCATATTTTCAATTTTACTATCTGTATGACTATTCAGAACCTTAATAAACAAATTGTAATGTCTTGAAATATTTCTATCAAACGCTATTCCATTTTCTTCCAAAATCAGATCCTAGACCGATCATGTAGTGTGTGGTGGCCTTAATGGTGATTTTGTTGTGGGTAACTTCAAGGTAGACTTGATTGGCCGAATAAGCTTATACCCTCATGGTAATTACATGTAATATGACATCAAATTATTATTTGTGATAGAATGAGTTTACTCATGTGCGGACATGAAATAAGATGTATGATCCCATTTGGCCACAGATTGCACAGTACAGGGAAACCTTCATGACAATGTCTATATTTTGACAGAATCAACATCATGAGAACAAATGTAGTACAGGGAAATCCCGTTATAACGAGCTCGGATATAGCGAGGTACCGCTTTTAACGAGGTGATTGTCTCGGTCCCGTTTTCATTTACGTGTTGTTCAATGCAAAGAAGTGCCGTTTATAGCGAGCTCGGTTATTGCGAGATTTCGCTTATAACGAGGTATTTTTCTCAACCCATTAACAAAGAAAAACATAAGAAATTCACCCGGTTAATACGAGGAAATGAAAGTCGCATGGTGCGCTGACCAAATTCTAAACTTTGGCAACCCAAAAAATGGCCAATCGTTTCAGAGCGCATCGCACTTCAGCCTGCCATGCACGCAGCCATGCACAATACATAAAGTC
>JZLH01S0039961.1:13545-29108 GCA_001188425.1 Eucidaris tribuloides
CACTCTGACATTTTTATCCGCTGACATATTTACCTCTGATATTTTTACTCTGACATAATCTTACCTCTGACATTTTTACTCTAATATTTATTAACCTGCACTTCATAGTCTACCCAGTTACCAAAGGCAGCCTTGATCAATGACCAATTTCAATGATTTACCGTTTATTTTTTATAAAACTTCACAACGTATGATCAAATTTTTGAACGATGTTGTTATGTACCCTTTCGATAGTTGGGCTCAAATCTGAGCAAACGAACAGTTGTGGCGTGTGAAAAAATCAATGATAGCTTTAAAAGTGTAAATGCAAAATATATCCATTACCTACTCATTTGCTGAATCGTAGAAAAACGCCTTAAGAGCTGTTTAGCTGTGGGTTCGATTTATAGAACAGATATTTCATAGAGGAATTTAGAATATGGTCGAATTTAATCTGAATGATGTCAATGTTGTGTTTCAATGTTTACAAGACGATAGAGGAGTGCATCCTTGGGCCGCAAAGAAGGAATGCCACTATTGGCCAGGAGATATATCCCGATATCTGTGGCTTTTAGTGAAAGATGCGAGTAGTTGACTTCCAGCTAATGGTAAATTTTATCGTCCTTAAACATTTTGAAGTCACACGAAAAATAAACAGATATTAATACTTCCTCTAACTGATTTGCACAAAGGTACGATCAATCAGTCTTATGATTATGTTCGCAAACGAAATATTGAATTTGACTATACTGTATTTCGCGAAATGAAGAGAAAATTGCCCAAATGCCCCGAACGCCCGTATGAATTTCTGGCAAATTTTTTTTTACCCAATGAATAGAAAAAATATGTTTGCTGAGAATTTAGTACAAGCGCATTGATATTCTTTGAGCATTTAATCGTTCAAAGAATTATACTTTTAAAAGACTCAATATGGATTCAACACAAGTAGAGGCGGAGTTAAACTGCCAGTATTAGAGCTTGTATTGTATGTGCTTGCATTGCCTGGTTGGGGGTAATTGCCCCACAGTGATAATCCCACCACGCAACTACATTACCATTTCATTATAACGGACTGTCCCGGCTATCACAACCAGCCACCAGTCCACACTTACTTTACCACCAGACAATCACCGTAATAATGCACCCACTATCACCACCACCACTACCACACCACAAAAACAGCACAGACGTCTTGGTATTACAAACCTGAAACCATCCACCATCACTAATTACCACTCAAGATCACTATAATCACACCAGCAACATGCACCACACACAAATCCATCATCACCTCCATGATGAGTTATCCTATACACCGCCCCATGCACTACCATATTCACCGCGACATCAACAACACCACTATACTAATACAACCACTTTGTACCACACCACAACCACGACACGTCCTCACCATCCATCTTCAAGACGACCATCAGCCATCACAACCACACCATAATCGATCACCCATGACTTCCGCTACTTACCAACAACTTCAAAACATTACCACCACACCCACAGCAGCCACCATCACTAATGCTAATCATCCCCACCATCACCATCGTCATCCTTTCACACCATAAAGGACCATCACTTCTCCACAACATTACTACAACCAAATCTGACCACACCACTACCAAATTCCACTAGTATTACCACCACAACAAAAACACCACCACCACCACACCGCCACCGCACCCACCACCACACCACCCACCACTACCAGCACACTAAGATCATCATATCCTCACCATTATCGTCACCATCGACTACCTACGATTCAATGTTTTTCTGCGCATTTTTTTTTTTCAGGACTGACCACGCCTGGGCCTTGAAGCAGCCAAGGCGAATGTGACAATCACTAACGTTTATTGATCACAGAGGAATACGACAATCGCCCTTCAGGTGCTGGAAGTTTGTTACCTGATATGATTTAGCGGTCTCTACGATATTATATTCGAACAGCTTCCGCATGAGAGTTAAGTAAAATCCAAATGTACTCTACATGGCAACACGCCAATTAGAAGACACCGAACGACCACCACAAACAAATAACATCTTGTATAGTGAAAAGGTGGCTTTGAAATGCATCGCTATAATAATGCTTTACAGTATTTACATCTGAGCTCGATGATTTCTCATGCTAAGAGTGTCTCTAATAAGGTCTAAAAATGAAGGCCAGGAAAGGTTGCAGTTCAAAATGATCATTAAGTTGCTTTTAAATAGTGAAAATCATGAGCAAACCTTTGACATGTATTCCCCCATAGAGTGCCTAGTGTAGCAGGATTTTTTTCAGCTGGGGAACAAATTTATGTGCCAAGTTTGCTGCTCTGTACATGCTTTTACTGGTACAGCCATAAGTGTTTATATAAACGTTTGTGTTCTACGTTGTTTATGTGTCCATTTCAAACAACTGTCAGCGTGTATGTCAGAAAGCAAAGTTTGGTATTTTAAAAAAAACTATATAATGGATATTCTATAAATGTTAATATAGTTCTTTAAATCTTTAAACGTTTTCAAAACTGTGTGTTATTATCTAAATGCGCTTCTTTTATTTAATAACAAACTACTGTTGATCAGTGAAAAAATTAAATAAAGTTTCATCGCAAACAAAAAAATTGTTTCATTTAAAGTTTGGCATGAAAACTTTAAAAAATTTTATTATCTACGACCGTTATCATTTTTATAACAAACCCAGGGCATGAAGGAAAGTGTTGATGGGATAAAAATCAGTGTTCATTAATTTTTACCTCTCTTAGCACACTGCCCAAACTCAGAACACTAGCTGCTCTGAGGGCTTGCTCTACTAGAGCATTTTAAATGGCTTCAAGTGCACGTGGTCAGCTTTCGTCGACCTGCAGTGAAGAAATATGCCTTCGACCACTGATATAATTGCGTTTAGATATACATATAGGTCACATGCTAGTAATAATAATATTTCTCTGTTTTGTTAATTCGCAGACAATAGTGAGCGAACTTTCAAAAAACTAACACAAGGAAACCACTCTCCCCAGAGACTAACCTGACACTGTACGAAAGCTGTAAACTGAGTCGACTACTGAGATTCTATCAACTATGTCTACGACAGGTTACGGATGTGAAGAGACCAATATGGGTCGTGACTAATAATAATGTACAGTGTGTCTAAAAACTGTGCAAGTTGAACCGCTCTCTTGGGCGCCTTGCAATAAGATAATACTCTTATGACTTAAATGCTTACATTACTGGTCATAAAGAACTTATGTCTTAGCTTTCAAATATACGGTTGAGTTTTTGTTCCATTGCTTGTTGTAATCCTTGAGATGTGTTTATATTTAGATAAGAAAAGTAAAAATTACAATTGTGCCACTCTTACTGCAATCCGTTGTAAAAAGTGACGGCAATTGTGATTCCACTCTTTGTTGTTTTTACAAGATATCCCGAGATTAAAACAAAGCAAAATTGAATTAAAAATAAATTTAAAAGTAGAGACTTTGCGTGAAGTTAATGTAAGCATCATCTACAAGATTAGTTTCTAATGCCAAAGAGGGCGCTTTTTTACTTGCACAATTTTTGAGACATGCTGCAGCACTTCTCACAAATTGTACAAGTGAAAAAGCCCCCTTTGACATTTGAATATACTGCTGTGGACATGTTAACGGTCCAACATAAACGCAAAGTTTTCGCTTTCAAATACTGTTTGTTCTGCTTCAAATTCCTTGGTTTGATCTCAAGATATCGTTGCAAACAACAGAGGTGGAATCGCAATTGTGTCACTTTTTACGGGAAGAGGTCTGATGCTATATTGACTAGAAAAAGTGGCACATGTGATTTTACCTTTTCGTTGTAAACTGAACATATCTCGGCGATTAAAACAAGTGTAATAGAACAAACAACATTTGAAAGCTTAGACTATGTCTCTGATGGTGAGGTAAGCATCACATCACAAAAATGTTTTCTCATTACCAAAGAGGGTGCTTTCGACTTGCACAATTATATTTGAGACATACTTTATTTAGAAATATAGATTCTACGTAGGAAATTGTAGCTGCTTAGTTGAGGTTGAATTTCATCATAAATCACATATTTTTTGCAGATAAAGGATTCGGGAAGAACGTTCTAGAAAAATACTTACATACTTATTTTAGGAGATGGAAAATAAATGTGCTGGCAAGGATATGTGGCCGCGATGGAAAAACAAAGTGTGCGACAGTTTGGACGACACTGACTGCCATTCTTTATTATGAAATGAAACTTGTGCCTCCACCTTATGATTTCAGACAAGGGAGGGTCATATTTTCGGTATTGCTGATGATGATAAAGATGATGATACTACACTTTGATAACAATGAAAACGAATAACCAATATAATAGTATAAATACTTCTCATTGAAGTTGTTGATATTTTCAATTGTTTACCCTATGTTTGTCCCAGATGAAACATCAACTTTTTGAGATTTTTGTATAAAAATGTTCACATATTTTGCCAAATTATGTTGTTATTTTATGAACTATCATTTGTTACAAAAAATGATATATGCATTTTGTTAAATTATATATATAACAAGCTTTATGTACAATGGATAAAATACGGCAGGCGAGACCTATAGGGGCAAATCAAATATTTGTGTATAAGGGTTACTGCAAACGTTAACATGATTAAGACAAACGAGCATGCAGTACATTATTCTATACCTGCCTCTTCATATGTATGTATGTATGTGTTGTGTTGTGTGTGTGTGTGTGTGTTGTGTGTGTGTTTGTGTGTGTTTGTGTGTTGTGTGCGTGTGTGTGTGTGTGCGTGCGTGTGTGTTGTGGTGCGCGCGCGCGCGTGTGTGTGTGTGTGGTGTGTCAGTGTCTGTATGTGTGTCTGTCTTTCTGTGTAAGTCGGGGAGTTATATGTTGTATATAATGTGTTTAGTACAGTTAAAAAAGAGAATGGGACTTGAATAAAGAGAGGGCTACTTTAAAAAAATCATAGCTGTTCACGAGAATATCGAACAAAATTAATTTCATTATACATTTTCATTTATCATAACGAGAAGGTGCAAAAAGGCAAATATTGGCATGAACTACATAAATGAAACCAACAACAAAACAAGAGATTATCCCTACGAGCCTGTTTCAGAGCGAAGCAGGGGCCGTCCGCGGAGGGCAGGATTGGGGTGCTGACTCCGACTTCTCCTTACGAGCATGTTGACTCCAGACTACCTCTTACGAACCTATTTCAGAGCTGAAGATATCATAGTCTGAATTTCAGACTCCGCCCCTGCAAAGCAGGGCCGTCCCGGAGGGCAGGTGTTGGCTTTTTGATTCCAGAACAATGGTCTGGCAGTCGAGACTATAGATAGAGACTATACACAATACAACTTCAACAACGATGAATTTCTAATGATTTATTGTGTCGTATTTCAAAACCTTAAATTATTAATCTCACATTTTTAACTCTCGTGTGCAAATAAAAACACAACCTCTAAACATGATCGCGAATCCCCATATATAGCTTAATTAGCATATTTCATATGCAGTTGCCATGAAAAATTAGCTACATATAGCTAGAGTAAGTATGAACATCAGAATTTCTAAACATTTCAAGTTCATGTCAAGAAATTAATGGTTTTCATCATTTGGCTGTGACAGCTGACAAAACGAGGACTTCTATCACATGTAGTCTATGGGAAATACAATGTACATAATTAGTCTGGCTTCTAGACCTTTAGATTAACTTATCTATTATTGATTAGGAAGTGTTATCCTCAGTCAACCTGCTTTGACTCAATTAGTCTCTAGGAATTAACTGCCAAACTGAGTCACATGGTGTGGGTGCTTTGCACCACACTGCTACGTATAGCGAGAAAAGTGCAGGGTCTGAATCGAGACTAGTAGTACATAACACATGTACTGCCAAAACTGCTCCAAAAGTAAGTACAAGTTATCAGGATTGTGACCTTATAACTTTTGATCAAAAATACGGAATTAACTTCTAATTTCACAAAATGTTGTTCACACTATTGGGCAAATTCTGGAAAAGTATGGCCATCATGTTTTTCATGAAATCTTGATTTATGAGAAAAATATGCATTCCTAGATTATTTCAGATTTTTTGGGAAAAATTTCACAAAACCATAGGTTTTTGACCAAAAATCACAATGAAAGTCACCCTAAAGGTGTTAAGTGTAGTATCAAATTGTAGGAATTTAATTTGCCTTAAAACGACACCGCACATTTTGTAGGGATTGGACCTTTCAAAACATTTTATCCCAAAAAACTTGAACATTTATCAAATGGCGGCCATTTTGGACCGCCATCTTTGATTTGCAGGTGTTCGCAACAATTTTTGAGGTTAACGAGCTCTCTTGAATATTGTTTGTTATGCTCTAATGACATGTGAAAATAAACATAGTCTAACTTTGTCTTGTACAGGGGGTGAAACAGAAAGTAAAAAACTAAGTGACTTTTGGGCTTCGGCCTCCGCTTATACCAAAGACTTTTAAACATGGTACCTTCTGCTTTCTAGCCAGGCGTGTGGCATTCTAGAATAGAGAAGGGTTGTGCAGGGCCCGCTGAGCGTACAATCTATTTGATTGAAGTGGCCTACCTTGAGTAAATAAAAAATTATCATTGTTATTACAAGCACAGCTGCCAAAAAACGCTATTTTTTTTTTAATAATTGTCTATGCTTTAGGATGGCCCTCACTGTTTTAAGAAAGGTAGGAGGTAGGGTATTGGAACGCAGGTTGTTGTTATGATTTTTGATGGAATATGAACGTAAATCTGAAAACATATAGACCACAAGGGGTAGGATGCAAAGGCAGTACCAAAAAGTTTAAAGAACTTAAGTTTAAACGAACTTGACGGACATGACGGCGAGGACGTGTTTCTAAAACATGTGATAACAGCATTCACGAAGTGAGCGCAGGGAGCGAGTACCGTAGTGCCTGAATTAATTTTGCAGCCCTCATTAATTCATTCATTCATTCATCATTCATCCATCCATTTTATTTTTCATTTCCAAATATAATAAATTACCACAGTGACATGTGGTAGAAATAACGTTGTAATCAATTTATTGAGTCTCACATTGATGACAACCATTGTGGCATCAGCCGGAAAATTGGAAATGTCGTGGTGTCTTGAGGAGCAGGCGCTCACGATTTGTCGCACGTGACGTGCATTCGAGCCGACTTCTTGTGCGAATCTCGGTTGTATGGTATCCTTCATTACAGTTTACAGCTGAGAAATTCGTCACTAACAATCTGGTGTATTTATAGAGTGAGATGTTTGTAGGCTATTGGAGCACCAATATTAGCCGAAAATCGGACTCCTCTCTATAGACTCGTTCTAAAAGCCGAGTTGGTGTTTCCACCACGTGATGGTGATACTAGTATTGCTATTTAACATTCTTTCTCGCCCTCGCCTCCTTCATCGCAGTGTTGTTAGTTGTTGAGAGAGTGAGTAATTCCAATGAGGTGCTGGCAGGCTGCCATCCGCGCTGTTGCTTGTGTGCAGTAGTTTTTGTGTAGCCTTTTAGTCTAAGTTTATTGCGCCTTGATATCCTTATAAATTCATTGATAGAATACTCCAGGTTGTTTTGTATATAGGATCTATCACGGCGGTTTCCAAAATAGAATGTACACTCGACCAAGCGATCCTCAATATTAGTGACAGTCTCGAGGGTGCGTCCTTATCAGGTCATCTAGTTCTATATAACAGTGGTTCTAAAAATCGTACTGCACATCGCGTTCGTAAAACACGATCATAATCGAATATTTTTTCGTTCTGCAGTATAGACGAACCAAGCATAGGGTTTCAAATTCGATTGTCGTGGATATATGTAGAGATCTCGCATCTTACATCTAGTTGTCTAGTTGCCTCACCACCAGCATGCTGAGACCGTGGTAATTTATTATATGTTGAAATGAAAATAAATGATGGCCTAATGATGGTGTTCAGAAATTACTGTAGTGTGTATTGTGTATGCACTTATGAGAATTAGCCATGAGGATGAACTGAGCCTGCAAAATTAATCAGGCACCTACGTATCTTGTCATACACTTACCAGAATCCAGCAACATCGTGGAATGCTGCTCGAATCCTATCACGATAGTTTAGGACAACATGTCTGCTCCGTCATTCGCTCATCAGCTCTCAGAGTCTCATGGTATACTTTAGATTGTTCTATTTAACATCTACTTTGGTAGATTCCCTATATGGTCGATCCTACCGTATAGTCGGATGCTCTCATAATGTATTTGACTGTATGTTCGTATTTCTACTTTATCTAAATAATCTCTTAATACAACTAACACACCCTGCGGTTCAAATAACCTACACCTGCCTTAGACCACTATTCTTAATACCCAAGCTTGAGGCTGAGCCTATGTTGTACGGACTTCACTACTTGCAAAAAGGCTAATTAAGCAATTGATTATTATAAAATGTATAAATAATAATATGGAGTTTTTTTTTGGCAGCATGCTGCTATGTTTAAACCACACGGTAATTGTTATAAATTTAACTAGCAACAGGTAGACCTATTTTGAAATTCAAACTAGAGTGTGCCTTACTGTGGGTTCTGTAAAATTGCAGCGGGGCCCTGCACAAGCCGAAATATACATACTTGTCTTAGAATGGCCCATCTCTTATACAGCCCTCTGAGACTAGAGGAAGCAGAAAGCCACCATGTAACAAATGTCATATGTGATATCCTGACAATGCTTTGTGGTACCATTTTAAAAGTCTTTGGTATAAGCGGAGGCGCCGAAAGTCCAAAAGTCACTTAGTTTTTTAGTTCGTATTTCACCCCTGTACAAACTAAGTAGACTATGTTTGATTCAAGCTTATGCATAACAAACAATATTCAAGAGTCTTACCTCAAAAAATTTGTTCGAACACCTTGCCAAATCCAAGATGGGTCCAAAATGGCCGCCATTCTGATAAATGTTCAAGTTTTTGGGCGATAAAATTGTTTGAAAGCCGTCCAATCCCTACAAATGTGTGATCGTTTTTTTAAAGCAAATTAAATTCCTACAATTTGATACTACACTTAACACCTTTTAGGTGACTTTCATTCGTCGATTTTTGCAGTTCAAAAACCTTGTTTTTGAAATTTTTCCCCAAAAATCTGAAATATTAGGAATGCATATTATTCTCATTAATCAAGATTATCGATGAAACATTGTTGCCATACTTTTCCAGGAATTTGGCCCAAATGTTAGTGACAACATTTTGTGAAAATTAGAGAAGTTAATTCCTATTTTTGATCAAAAGTATTAAGCCACAATCCTTGTACTTCGTTACTTACTTTTGGAGCAGTTTTGGCAGTACATGTGTTATGTACTAGTCTCGATTCCAGACCCTGCCACTTTTTCTCCCTATACGTAGCAGTGCTGGTGCAAAGCACCCACACCATGTGACCTCAGTTTGCAGGTTTATCCTAGAGACTAATGTGAGTCAAAGCAGTTGACTGAGGATAACACTTTCCTATCAATATAGGATAAGTTAATCTAAAGGTCTAGAAGCCAGACTAATTATGTACATTGTATTCCCATAGACTACATGTGATAGAAGTCCTCGTTTTGTCAGCTTGTCACAAGCCAAATGATGAAAACCATTAATTTCTTGACATGAACTTGAAATGTTTAGAATATTCTGATGTCATACTTACTCTAGCTATAATGTAGCTAATTTTAGTCATGGCAACTGCATATGAAATATGCTATATTAAGCTATATATGGGGATTCGCGATCATGTTTAGAGGTTGTGTTTTTATTTGCACACGAGAGTTAAAAATGTGAGATTAATAATTTAAGGTTTTGAAATACAAGCAATAAATCATTAGAAATTCATCCGTTGTTGAAGTTGTATTGTGTATAGTCTCTATCTATAGTCTGACTGCCAGACCATTGTTCTGGAATCAACAGCCAAACCTGCCCTCCGCGGACGGCCCTGCTTTGCAGGGGCGGAGTCTGAAATTCAGACTACTGTATCTTCAGCTCTGAAATAGGTTCGTAAGAGGTAGTCTGGAGTCAACATGCTCGTAAGGAGAAGTCTGGAGTCAGCACCCCAATCCTGCCCTCCGCGGACGGCCCCTGCTTCGCTCTGAAACAGGCTCGTAAGGGATAGTCTCTTGTTTTGTTGTTGGTTTCATTTATGGTAGTTCATGCCAATATTTGCCTTTTTGCACCTTCTCGTTATGATAAATGAAAATGTATAATGAAATTAATTTTGTTCGATATTCTGTGAACAGCTATGATTTTTTTAAAGTAGCCCTCTCTTTATTCAAGTCCCATTCTCTTTTTTAACTGTACTAACACATTATATACAACATATAACTCCCCGACTTACACAGAAAGACAGACACACATACAGACACTGACACACACACACACACACACGCGCGCGCGCGCACACACACACACACGCACGCACACACACACACACGCACACACACACAACACACACAACACACACACACACACACACACACACACACACACACACACATACATACCATCCATATGAAGAGGCAGGTATAGAATAAAATGTACTGGCATGCTCGTTTGTCTTAATCATGTTAACGTTTGCAGTAACCTTATACACAAATATTTGATTGCCCCTATAGGTCTCGGCTGCCGTATTTTATCATTGGTACATAAAGCTTGTTATTATATATATTTAACAAAATGCATATTCATTTTTTGTACAAATGATAGTTCATAAAATAACAAATAAATTTTGCAAATATGTGAACATTTTTATACAAAAATCTCAAAAAGTTGATGTTTCATCTGGGGATCAAACATAGGGTAAACAATTGAAATATCAACAACTTCAATGAGAAGTATTTTATACTATTATATTGGTTATTGTTTTCATTGTTATCAAGTGTAGTATCATCATCTTTATCATCATCAGCATCATACGAAAATATGACCCTCCCTTGTCTGAAATCATAAGGTGGAGCACAATTTCATTTCATAATAAAGAATGCAGTCAGTGTCGTCCAAACTGTCGCACACTTTGTTTTTCATCTGGCCACATACTCCTTGCCAGCACATTTATTTTCCATCTCCTAAAATAAGTATGTAAGTATTTTTCTAGAAGCGTTCTTCCCGAATCTGTTTCTCCAAAAAATGTGATTTTATGATTAAATTCAACCTCAACTAAGCAGCTACAATTTCCTACGTAGAATCTATATTTCTAATAAAGTATGTCTCAAATATAATTGTGCAAGTCGAAAGCACCCTCTTTGGTAATGAGAACAACATTTTTGTGATGTGATGCTTACCTCACCATCAAGGACATAGTCTTAGCTTTCAAATGTTGTTTGTTCTATTCAGTTTGCTTGTTTTAATCCCGAGATATGTTCAGTTTACAACGAAAAGGTAAAATCACAAATGTGCCACTTTTACTAGTCAATATAGCATCAGACCCTCTTCCCGTAAAAGTGACACAATTGCGATTCCACCCTCTTGTTGTTTGCAAGATATCTTGAGATCAAACCAAGGAATTTGAACAGAACAAACAGTATTTGAAAGCGAAAACTTTGCCGTTTATGTTGACGTTAACATGTGTCACAGCAGTATATTCAAAATGTCAAAGGGGGCTTTTTCACTTGTACAATTTGTGAGAAGTGCTGCAGCATGTCTCAAAAAATTGTGCAAGTAAAAAAGCGCCCTCTTTGGCATTTAGAAACTAATCTTGTGACATGATGCTTACATTAACTTCAACGCAAAGTCTCTACTTTTAAATTTTATTTTTATATTCAATTTGCTTGTTTTAATCTCGGGATATCTTGTAAAACAACAAAAGAGTGGAATCACAATTGCGTCACTTTTACAAGGGACTGCAGTAAGAGTGGCACAATTGTAATTTTACTTTTTCTTATCTAAATAAACACATCTCAAGATTAAAACAAGCAAATTGAACAAAACTCACGTTATTTGAAAGCTAAGACTAAGTTCTTGACATTAATGTAAGCATAATGTCATAAGAGTATTATCTTATTGCCAAAGAGAGCGGTTTTCACTTGCACATTTTTTTTTAGACACACTGTATTTTATTAGTCGATCCCATATTGTCTCTTCAACATCCGAAACCTGTCGTAGACATAGTTGTAGAATTCGTAGTCGACCTCGTACAGCTTTCGTACAGTGTCAGTTAGTTCTGGGGAGAGTGGTTTCTTGTTGTTAGTTTTTGAAAGTTCGCTCATGTTTTCTGCAATTAACAAAACAGAGAAAATATTATTTTACTAGCATGTGACCTATATGTATATTAACCATTTATACAGTGGTGAAGGCATATTTCTTTCCTGCAGGTCGACAAACTGACCACGTGCACTTGACGCCATTTAAAATGCTCTAGTGACACCCTCGAGCAGTAGTGTTCTGAGTTTGCAGTGTGTGAGAGAGTTAAAATTATGAACACTGATTTTTTATCCCTCTTTCACTTTTCCTTCATGCCTCGGGTTTGTTTAAAAATGTAAACGGCTAGATAATAAATTTTTTAAAGTTTCATGCCAATACTTTAATGAACAATTTTTTTTGTGAAACTTTATTTAATTTTTTCAACTGATATAGTGTTTGTTATATAAAAGAAGCGCATTTAGTAATAACAAACAGTTTTGAAAACGTTTAAAGATTTTAAAGACACTATATAACATTATGGAATATCCATTATATGTTTTTTTAATGTCAAACTTTGCTTTCTGACATACCTGACAGTGTTTGAATGGACACATAAACAACGTAGAACACAAACGTTTATATACACTTATGCTGTCACCAGTAAAACATGTACAGACCAAACTTGGCACATGAATTTGTTCCCAGCTGAGAAAAAATCTGCTACACAGCACTCTATGGGGGAATACATGTCGGAATGGTTGCTCAATGATTTTCACTATTTAAAAGCACTTAATGATCATTTTGAACTGCAACCTTTCCTGGCCTTCATTTTTAGACCTTATTAGAGACACTCTTAGCATGAGAAATCATGAAGCTCAGATTGTTAAAACTGTAAACATTATTATACGATGCTTTCAAAGCACCTTTTCACTATACAAGATGTTATTTGTTTGTGGTGGTCGTCGGTGTCTTCTATTGGCGTGTTGCCATGTAGAGTACATTTGGATTTTACTTACTCTCATCGGAAGCTGTTCGATATATATCGTAGAGACCGCTAAACATATCAGGTAACAAACGTTCCAGCACCTGAAGCGATTGGTCGTATTCCTCTGTGATGCCAATAAACGTGTAGTATTTGTCAACATTCGCCTTGGCCTGCTCCAAGGCCCAGGCGTGGTCAGTCCTGAAAAAAAAAAATGCGCGAAAACATTGAATCGTAGGTAGTGATGGTGACGATAATGGTGAGGATATGATGATCTTAGTGGTGCTGGTAGTGGTGGTGGTGGTGGTGGTGGGTGCGGTGGCGGGTGTGGTGGTGGTGGTGTTGTTGGTGGTGGTGGTAATACTAGTGGAATTGGTAGTGGTGTGGTTCAGATGGTTGTAGTATGTTGTGGGAGAAGTGATGGTCTTTATGGTGGTGAAAGGGATGACGATGGTGATGGTGGGGATGATTAGCATAGTGATGGTGGCTGCTGTGGTGTGGTGGTAATGGTTGAAGTGTTGGTAGTAGCGGAAGTCATGGTGATGATTATGGTGGTGGTTGTGATGCTGATGGTCGTCTTGAAGATGGATGGTGGAGGACGTGTCGTGGTTGTGGTGGTGGTACAAGTGGTTGTATTAGTATAGTGGTGTTGTTGATGGTCGCGGTAATAATGGTAGTGCATGGGGGCGGTGTATAGGATAATCATCATGGAGGTGATGATGGATTTTGTGGTGTGGTGCTGGTGCTGGTGTGATTATAGTGATCTTGGTGGTAGATTAGTGATGGTGGATGGTTCAGGTTGTAATTACCAAGACGTCTGTGCTGTTTTGTGGTGTGGTAGTGGTGGTGGTGATAGTGGTGCTTATTACGGTGATTGTGGTGGTAAAGTGAAGTGGTGGACTGGTGGTGGTTGTGATAGCCGGGACAGTCGTTATAATGGAAATGGTAATGTAGTTGCGTGGTTGGGATATCACTGTGGCAATTACCCCCAACCAAGCAAGTGCAACACATACAAACAAGCTCTAATACTGCAGTTTACTCCGCCTCTACTTGTGTTGAATCCTATTAGTCTTTTAAAGTATAGTTCTTTGAACGATTAAATCTTCAAAGATATCAATGCGCTGTACAAATCTCAGAAACATATTTTTTCATTCATTGGTAAAAAAAATTTGCCAGAAATAAATACCGTTCCGGGGGCATTTTGGCAATTTTCTCTTCATTTTCGCGAATACAGTATAGTCAAATTTCAATATTTCGTTGCGAACATAATCATAGACTGATGATCGTACCTTTGTGCAAATCAGTTAGAGGAAGTATTAATATCTGTTTATTTTTCGTTGACTTCAAAATGTTTAAGGGACGATAAAATTTACCATTAGCTGGAAGTCAACTTACTCGCATCTTTCACTAAAGCCACAGAATATTCGGGGATATATTCCTGGCATAGTGCATTCCTTTTTGCGGCCCAGGATGCACTCCTCTATCGTCTGTAAACATTGAAACACAACATTGACATTATTCAGATTAAATTCGACCATATTCAAATTCCTCTATGAAATATCTGTTCTATAAATCGACCCACAGCTAAACAGCTCTTAAGGCGTTTTCTACGATTCAGCAAATGATAGGTAATGGAATATTTGCCATTTACACTTTTAAAGCTTAATCATTGATTTTTCACACCAAACTGTTGTTTGCTCAGATTTGACCCAACTATCGAAAGGTACATAACAACATCGTTCAAAAATTTGGATTCATACGTTGTGAAGTTTTTAAAAAATAAACGGTAAATCATTTGAAATTGGGTCATTGATCAAGCTGCCTTTGGTAACGGTAGACTATGAAGTGCCAGGTAATAATATTAGAGGTAAAAATGTCAGAGGTAAATATGTCAGAGGTAAAAATATCAGAGGTAAATATGTCACGGGTAAAAATGTCAGAGGTAAACATGTCAGAGGTAAATATGTCAGAGGTACATATGTCAGAGGTAAAACTTTCAGAGATAAAAATGTCAGAGGTAAAAATGTCACGGGGAAAATGTCAGGGGTAAAAATATCAGAGGTAAAAATGTCAGAGGTAAACATTGAGAGGTAAAAATGTCACAGGCAAAAATGCCATAAGTTAAAAATATCAGATTTAAAAACATCACAGGTAAAAATGTCAGAGCCCCATATCGAATTGAACTGCATTTGTTCGAGGTACATATTAGTTACAACCCTTACAGGGTATAGATTTGATTGTAGTTGACCATTAAATTAAATTATATACTCTTTATTCCAAGGCTCATTTGTTTCCTTGCCATTATTTTGGTTCGATGTTTCCACTCTTTCATTTTAACTTTTGTTACCATTTTATTGTTTTACTTCAATTCACCCCCCCCCCAACCCAACACACACACACACACACACACACACACACACACACACACACACACACACACACACACACACACACACACACACACACACACACACACACACACACACACACACACACA
>JZLH01S0039961.1:44367-56482 GCA_001188425.1 Eucidaris tribuloides
TTTTTTTTTTTTTAAAAATGTCAGCAGCGTAAAAATGTCCAGCGGTAAAAAATGTCAGGCGATAAAAATGTCAGATGCTAAAAATGTCAGAGTAAACATGCAGATGCTCTAAAAATTGTCCACAGACCAAAATGTTCATAACGTTAAAAATTATCACATTTAAAACATCACAGGGTAAAATGTCAGAGCCCATTATCGAATTGAACTGTAGTTTGTTCCGTAGGTAAAGCATTAGTTGCAACCCTTGCAGCGCGTATAGCATTTGATTGTAGTATTCGACAAATTGACATTAAATCAAAATTATATACTTCTTTCATTCACGGTCTTTGTTTCCTTTGCCATTGTTTTGGTTCGATGTTTCCACTCTTTTCATTTTAATTTTTGTTACCATATTTTATTGTTTTACTTCATATTCACCCCCCCCCCCAAAAAAAAAAACTCCACAAATTGAAGAGCAAACCATTTCAACACAAATGTGATTACGAAACTTGTTTGACGTTACTCATTGTTAAGACCTCCGCCTCATATAAATATTGGGATGCACTCCTTCGAGTACACAATGACACCAAAAGCGGTTAGGGAAGTTGTGCTGTAAGGTTATCTATATATTACACACTATAGTCCAAGTAGTCAAAATTTTAGACAATGTATAGGTTAATAGCAAAATCATCCGCTGTAATGTGGAATGAAGACGTGAATCGCAACATGCCTTATCAGTCAAGCCAAAGAACAGTTCTCTAGATAAGTTTATAAATTGTTGTTGCTTATGCAATCCGACATGAACAGAATTATTTTGAAATCATTTATTTTTTATTTAGACCTGTTTTAAAATCTTTAAAGAGCAAACTTATTCACGTCAGTATACGTCAACATCACGTCGCAAACAGGTGTTTTATTATTTCAAATTTCGGTTTACGCATTACCACTATTTTTTAATTGTGTTAAATTGCAATGGTGAGCACAATCCCCAGAAATGACTTCCCGAACAGCAGGTTGCAGTCCGCGGTGTCATCAAAGAAGCGGATATGCAGCCTTCTTGCATGTAAGGGGTGGACAATTAAGAGAAATTGTTTGATGTCGAATACAAAACTGCTTGTTACAATCAGGTTAATCCATTGAAGAAATACCTATGTCTTTACGGTATATGCAGTAGGCGAGGGGGGGGTCGTGTTGATCGTAGACGCCCCCCCCCCCCCAATAAAAAGGAAAGGTTAAAAGTTCCACATTTTTTCCAAAGATATTCTCGAAGGGCTTCTGGCTTTTATTTCATTTCAAAAAGGTTCCCAAAACTCATGATCACGATCCATCCAGAAATGACATTTTTATAAAAATTTTCCTGATTTCATTGTAAGAGATTGTAAAAGAGTTCAATAAGAAGGAATTCGTATAGACCGAGAGTCCGATAAACCGGGGATTTGTAGACAAACATCACAAATCCAAGTATGAAACACGAGTAGCGGGTCCCGTCTGATATCTGTGATTGTAGTTAGAGCGCCTTGTCTTTCCTCTTGCCTCCATTCTTATTTCATTTGCACAATTGAAACAACCCTAGGCAGATTTTAGACGCACAAATTGCATGTGTAGACGCTAAAATCTGTTTACCGGACGCTCAGTCTATTGGCTGGAACGATTTAATACAACATTTAATGATTCGTAATTCAATGTAAAATCATATGCTTATACATGTTACGTATAAGTCATGTTTTGATATAAAGGAAGAGGTTGAAATTGCGAAGTGTTAGTTAACTTCAAAAATATTGTATCCAATATTCAGTATTTTTGCCGCCGACATTTTTACCCGCAACATGTTTACCTCTAACATTTTTACCTCTGCCATTTTTATCCCTGACATTTTTACCTCTGATACTTTACCCCTTATGTACATTTTTACCTCTGACATTTTTATCTCTGCATGTTTACCTCTGACATTTTTACTTTTGATACTTTATCCCTTACATGTCTACCTCCGACATTTTTGCCTGTAACATTTTTTTACCTCTACCATTTTTACCCCTGACATTTTTACCCCTGACATTTTTACCTCTGACATTTTTACCCCTAACATTTTTACCTCTGACATTTTTACCCCTGACTTTTTAAGTACTTACAAGTGGTGTGTTGAAACTTTGAGATCCATACGTCATGAACTTGTTGTTTTATGGAAATAAAAACTAATAACGATATGCTACCGGAATGTTGTTCTTGTCTTTTAAGTTTTGGTCAAATTGCAGAAGTTATGTGTACTTTCACATGACCAGCTGAGCGCTGCGGTTACCGACTACGTACGCTAATGTGGTCAAGCTGGTGATTAGTGCTGAACTGAGTGACTCTGCCTTGTTATAAAAGGTCGAGTAAGTTTCGGGTTAATTCCGCGTGGGTGTCAGAAGCTAGCCAGCCAATTTTTCGTATGGTGTCTTTCAAAGAACAAAGCTTACAAAGAAATTACATCTATACAATAATGTATACACGAGCGGGCGCGGGCTATAAAGCATGCATATGCATGCGATACGTATCGTTGATGCACTGTCAACCATCCCCCTCCCCCCCCCCCCCGTAGCGCCGCCCCTGGTATACATGTGTGTATGGTTGGGTGTCCTAAAGCTACAGTCCTAAAGCTATTATGCGCAATGCAACGGGCTTGTAAAAGATCGGGTAACTTCGCGCAGATCCAAACTTCGCGCACAGGGCCATATCTCAAAAGCTAGAAAAGAATGTGAAAATCTGATAGCACCAACGGAAATAGCAATCTAAAATTACTTTAGTACTTACTTTCGATTTGAAATTTGAGAAGGAATTTTGAAATTATTTACGAAAAATCGGCAAATTTGGTAGCACGGTTTTTAAGTTTCAGGAAAAAAATGGACCTTCCAACAAGGGTCTAGAATTCTTCTTTTCGAGAGACGATGTCATCAAAATTGTAAGTAGAATGTGACATCAAATAATTCAGTGGCATTTTGTCTTTCTAATAATGCAAATATCTTACCTTTTATGGATCTCTATTGTGTATTTTTCACTTGTGTGATTTCTTATTAGCTTTGTTCTTTGAAAGACACCTTAGGGAAAAAATGGCTGGCTAGCTTCTGACATCCACGTGGAATTTACCCGAAACTTATACGGAACTTACCCAACCTTTTATAACAAGCCGTGACTTTGGGCTAGCGGCCAGATCGGACAAATTTGGAAATAACGGAATTTTAAAACAACTGGCCCTCACTTTGAAAATTTTGAAGTTTATCCCACCAGATTTTCAACAAAATTACGTATTCTACTTAAAGTTTTTATGAGAGGCGCTTATTTCATGCTTATCCTCACATTGGATTTTGGCGTGCAAATCCTGAACCAAATCTTTAACGTAGAAGCAAATGAAAGATACTAAAAAAACAAAACACACAAATAACAGGGGGAAATACATCAGATAAATGGTTCAAATAATTAAACACTATGCTTACCATATTCTGAGTGGGACCAGACACACCCATTCTTAAATAACTATCCCCGAATCTGCTGAAGTAAAACAAGGAGACCATCCTAGATACAGGATCCCGAATGAAATTGATATAAACAGGCGGCTGGGGTCTGATGAAAACAAGACACAAACCATGATCTTCGTCATTGTTATGTCAACATGTTTAATACCAAATTAGCGAGGAAATGTTAAGAAGTGACATATTACTAGTACACAATTACTAGTGTGTATAAACTACCATCATATCACAAAACATCTTCATCATCATGTCTCACGCTGCTCACGCATCAATACTGGATCCCGTCAACGGAAGTTCGGTCATCTTTCAAAATATTATAACCACCCTTTAATTTGTACAGTCACCATCTCTTTAGTGCAGCATGCTCAATCGAGTTCTTGTTTAATTTAGGGGGTTGGGGTACAAAATTTGAGCTACTGATACCGTTGAATCATTTCCATCCTCATGCCTTTTATGGAAATACCAGAAGATAAATGTGAAATCCCTCCACTAAAGCAAATGACGTTTCATTAAAATTTCATACATTCAATGATATTTATTATTTGTTTTAGTGCCCCTCCTGGTTCTTGGTTAAAGTTAAAAATCTCTCTGAACCGACCTCATGTATAGCAATTTCAATAGGAAACGCACTCACCTGAGTTCAACAGGTACAAAATCACCCCGTCCCGCGCAGAATGCTGGTGGTTTAGCGTCTTTGATTTTCGTTTCCAGCTGACTCTTAGTTGGTGGTATCTATGCAAATAAGTAATGTCACCACAATATAAACGAGTTACTGACAAAACAGACAACCAGTATAATTTGGTTGTATTCGTTCCAGATGAAACATAAGTTTTATTTTTCATTATTCAATTTCATTATCAATGTCATTTTATATTGCAATTCTGATTTTTATTGTTATCGTTACGTTACTTTTGTTCTTGTTATTACTTTACGTTTTCCCGCCCATTTTCGTCATGTTTTAAATGAAATTTTGTCGACTCTCAGTTCAGTTTCGTCTAGAGGAGACCGGAGTGTGTAAATGAGTTGTTTTCAGTTTGACCATTTGTCATATCACATTTTTTTACAAAGCAGAATAGTCAATTGTCATTATAATTCGTCTCCACTATCGTAAACGACCGGCAGATGCTAAACGTGAACTACGTCTTTGTTTAGGAAAATTCATTAAACTTTCATCCCAATTCGTCCCATGGTGTATGCCTTTTATGCTATTTGTGATATCATAAGGCTGCTTCGTTTTTGTAGACGCTATATAGATTTGTGATTGTTTGTTTGGTTGGATAAATGTATGTGATTAGCAATAAATGTTTATGATAAGCAACGTACACTGTACAAAGTATGTTGAGAAAGTGATAGCAAAGATGTGTTTAGAAAATGTATATTTTTATATGCAGAATGAATTTGCTGTTCATCTCTGTATTATCAAATTAATGATAAATGATAAATATATTTTTATAATTGACACTTAGTGTTTACCAATTGGACACCGATGTTTGGTGACTTGACATACGACGTTTAGCCTCTGAACATATATTTCTAATGTGATAGCAGGAATGAGTTAGATCGTGTAAATGTTATTTTCGGTTTGAACATTTTGCCTTTTCAATTCGTCACTTGATAATAAATAACAAATATTTTCAATTTAAAACGGCCGATTGTCATAAAAATTTGTCATATTTTTCCGATGAAGTGCTCAATGATTGTGACTGACGAATTGAAAATGTAAGCGACGATGTTATGCGACAAAATCGTTAAAAATACAGATCGGAGAGGTTGTCAAACTAGATGACGAATACGGAATTGGAATTAACATTGGCATCGCCCTGGCATCCTGAGATGAATCTGAATTGACAATTTTGATCACTGGATGAAAACAGTTTCAAAATGAGCAGGAAACATTTATTATTTTTGTGTGTGTGTGTATGTCTGTGTGTATATGTATGATATAGTAAGTACTCACATTTGTATTATTCACGGTGACCAATATTGGAAAATATTTGATATCTCGACCCTTTATCCTGAAAAGTCTCCTGGCGGTGCACCCGAAAGTACGGCTCCCACACTTAGGAACACTATTGTAGACAATAACATGGTTCTGTAAATAAACACAGTTATGTTATTAATTGAAACTCAAAAGATATATCCAATAATACAGCTGATGTTTAGGCTGTGCTATTCAAACTTGTGATTTGCCTTGACTTATTATGAGATCTGACTTGTAATAATCACTGCCTGTTAATTACCCTATCATAAGAACTGTTTATAAATTTGTGTAAAATCTGAAAAAACAGACATATGCAGGCATACTCTACGGTAAGCTACTTAAAACAAAATACAAATAAATATTAACAACAAAGAATTTTTCACAAATCATACACACTGTCAGCAAGACCCGTTGAATGATCTGTATATGCTGTTGCAAATTGAGGTTGAGTCTTGATTTAGTCATATTGTATAAATTATTGATACAGCTAGTTCATTTGGACAGGAGGGTTTAGGGTCGATCAGACAATTTTTTCACCAATCTTTCACAAAGTTTTCTAATGTCACCCCACACGTCAGAAAACTACATGAAACCTAGTAAAAACTGCTTAAGGTGACACAATGTGATGTTTCAATTATAGGACAGCATCAAGCGGTATGTACATTACCTATGGGAAATATCGCCCCCCCCCCCGACATTTTACATTTTGATTAGAGAGTTTCAGAGTGAGCAATCTTCAGGTCATTGATAGATCATATAGTTCGGACTAAAACACATATTTGCGAAGAATTACGTTTACAAAACTTTACTTGGGCTTTAAGAGTAGTTACCATTCCCTTTACTGGTTTTCCATATCGTGACAGTCCATCGCTCTCGAATGGTATTGTGTGAGTCATCGTTGATCCAGAAGAATCTTTGATGAGTTCGTCTTTACCAATCAATAAAGTAGCGTCATTAACAAAGGATAGAAAATATGATATAAATTTGATAAGTAGCATATTTATTAAGCATAACAAGGTTCATGTATTCACAATGTTTGAATGACACTAAGTGAGAAGTTAACAAGATATAGGGAAATGTCTTTCTAAAATTCACCAACCCGTGGACTGACCCAATGAATGCAAATTGTTGAAATCGTTCATTTTTTTTAACATGGATATCAATAGGTTAAAAGAAAATCTACTGCAAATGAGTTTATTTCTTTTAAACATGACAACCCTAGGGCATGTTTCATAAAGCTGTTCGTAAAGTTACGCATGAATTTACGAACGACTCGAATATACAGTGCCAAGTAAAATGCCCAAAATTGTCCATGTCATTTTAAAAAAGTATGATTAATGTCAATTAGATTTTGTCCAAAAATAAAGTTTGCATTGAAGTACTTGTTAAGTGGTTATTAAGAGTAAGAATGTTAATCTGTGTTTGAATATTTGAACATTGGTAGATGTGTTTTGAATAGTTTGAGAATCACATTTGGCTTGTCATATTTTAAGTCATTCGTAAAGTCATGCGTAAATTAAGAACAACTTCGTGAAACAGGCCCCAGACGTAGGATGGTGGTGGATGTACCGTATCATTTTCAGGTGTAGTGCGTGCAGTTAAAGGGCAAGCCCCATAGTTCGCACTCCCGTTCTCAATTTGATCGTAATTGAAAAGCCTCACGCATGCAAGTACCCAAATGTGATTAGATATTCTTAAGTTGCCACATCTGCTAACGAGACTAATATGTATAAGCCATTGTGTCCTTTGACTTTGGACATTTGAACTCCGATATCGAATCAGTTCATTGGTATCTCACACTGCATACTTGACCCAAGTTACATTCAAATCCGATCAGCCTTTTCTTAATTATCGCGGTAACAAGTCCAAGTCAGACATGTAGGAGGCATTGTGACCTTTGACATTTCAACACCAAAGGTCTAATCAGTTTATCAGAGCCTCATACCACTAACATGAAGCACGTTACATTAAAATCCGATAAGCCGTTCTTGAGTTATCGTGGTAAGCAGCCCAAATGAAACACGAATGAGGCCTTCTGACCTTTGACCTCAACTTTCAACTTTAAAATCTAATCAGTTCATCGATACGCCACACTACATACTTAACGCAAATTACATTAATATCCGATAAGTCATTATTCAGTCATCTCGGTAACGAGCCCAAATCAGATTTGCAGTAAGCCCTGTGACCTCTGACCTTCGACCTTCGATACACAGACATAAAATCAAGATCTACCACTTACGTTGATTTCGTAGGAACTGTAAATCACAAAACATCCTGGCCTCATCAAGGATGATTATTAGAGCCCCAGTGATCACGAGAAACAAAATTACGCAAAATGACGAGATTCTTCTTTTCATCATGACAGTCATAAGATAGTCTTGCACAACCAAATCCAGTCTGACTGAAGTCGTCCGGTGTTAAACGGAACGAAGTTGACCCGGTGTCCAAGCGAACCAAGTTGATGGATAGGCAAGTATTCCAGTTGATGATGTTTCGTACGCAAACAAACAGATGTGGTTACGTTTTGCTTTAGCAAATGAAACAATCGTCAACGATATCATAACCTGGAGTTTTCTGTTCAAAAACAAAAGAAAGACATACACAATAAAATTGTATTCCTGCAAAAGAAGAAGAATTTGCAAATCTATCGATCTTGTATAATGTACTTTTCAGAAGTCATAATAATCTTTAAAAGTAAATGATCTTTACAAATAGCACTTCAGATTATTTTTATTTACCTTGGATTTACCTTGGAAGTAGGCTTAAAGTTATACACAACATATTTGCCCCTCTGCATTCTGAAGTTGGTACCTAAGACGTATTTGTAGACAGGCAGCCCAGAGGGTTTTATTCAAACCATCAAGATACCAATATCTGACTACCGGAGCATGTGTAGAGTAACGAGCTATAATTATACAGATATCCATTTCTGCCGGGGTCTATCCGTTGCGTTTGGCCCCTGGGGGACCTTAAAGGGGGCAAAAATTGACTTTATTCAAACATTCTAGGTACCACTTGAAACCTTTACCACGAGCTGCGGAATACTCCCCCGAGTACAGAGTGACCCATGCAAGAAAATGTATCAGTTGCTAAGGGCCCGCCAGAAGCCCAAAATGGGCCCCCCAAATTGACCTTATTCAAACATTCTAGGTACCACTTGAAACCTTTACCACGATCTGGGGAATAGTCTCACGAGTACATAATGGTCCATGCAAGAACTTCTATCCGTTGTTAAATGCCCGCCAGAAGGCCACTAAATGTGGGCCTTCAGTGGGCCCATATTAAGCAATAAGTCGGTGTAATACGCCTTCTGACCCGCCCGAAACGACTAGATATGATTTTCATCTTGTAAACCAAGTTCAGCCGCTTATCTGTGAATCAACATGTCTTAAAATTATGGCCAAAATGGGCCTGAAATATGGCCCAGATTAAATATCGTTTGTAAAGTCTCCATGAAAACATAGATTTAGGTAAAAAATTAACTGCTACCAAACAAGACATGAAAAGACATACATAAACTACTAATGTAGGCTAACTGCAATAGGGGCACAGCGGAGGTCACTTGAATATGGTGTGTAGCTGAATAAGCCTCTCGCGGTTGCTCAGTTCAACACACTGACAAATGATACTTAAACAAACGGCTTTAATTCTTGACCATTTATTCTTCAATAGTGGTGTCACTTCGGCACCGACATCTGCATATCATCAGCGGTTCGCTGAAACAAACAACAAGTCAAACAAAAAATAATGTCATATCATATAGTGCAACATATTCTTGCAGTACAATGATATAGCCAACTTATCAAGAACACATTGAATTGTATAAAAAAAATAAGCTGTGTAATAATTAAACTGTATGGAATACAAAAAAACCTACAACCTTCAACTTTCGGCTTAAAATACAAAAATGTGAATGGGTCACCGGAACCAAGAATTATGGTATAAATAACAGCACAGATATAAACTTTGATAACAATGCAAATTTAACTTACCAACTGTTTGTTATCCTGTGTTTTCTTGCTATTTACTTGAAGAAATATATTTTTTGACTGTTTCTTGTGAATCTATTGCAACTTCTATACTTTCTGCATGAGTGATACCTCGCCCCATAAGATACCCTCTACTGACTTTCCTAAAAGCGAGACGCACAAAGGGCAGTGTACCATTACATAACCGTAAACTTGCCTCTTTAGTAACAACTTGTTTACTCCTTTACCCTGACTTGTGTTGCCGCTACATGGCCCTTATTTGGCCCCACAACGCTAACTACAGAATTGACATGCAATAGATACAAACACCACTACTGTCTTATGTGCTTACTAGGTACCAATCAAAAGCAATACCATGTGCAGGGGAGTATTCTCAGTGAGAGCATCAGCTGATTAGGGCCCGCAAAAAAAATCCCAAATGGGCCTCCCAACAATGCAGTTACGGTATTTAAACATTGCAGGTACCACGTGAAACCAATTCTACAATGATTAAACACAGACCACAGAATGACCCACGCAAGAAAATAATCTGCTGTACAAAAGTCGCGCCAGGTGGTCATTAAACTATGGCCCTTCGGTCAATATTAAACAATGTATAAAATATAACACTCTCTGACCTACCCGATATGACTAGGCATGCTTTAGTCACATCATCCAAATTCAGAAGCTTATTAAAGCGACGATATGTATCATACCTAATGTTACTACCCACCAAAATGGGTCTTGACTATGATCCTGATAAAAAAATGTGGTATCACATTAAGTAATAAATTCATATCAAAAATTAACTCACACCCTATAAGACATAATAATTATAGACACACAAACTATGTACTGCACCAAGGGCATAAAGGTCACTCAGCCCTTGGCCCCATATTACAGTATCCATTCACTGAGAACCTTCCCTTGGATACCATAAGCATACAACTTCTTCAAAAGTCTTTCGTGAAGAACGCTATCAAAGGCTTTTTGGTAATCAAGGTAAATACAGTGCCTCCATCATCCAATATGTTACTCCAATCTTCAATCACTTCTAGAAGTTGAGATGAACAGGATCTCCCTTTGCGGAAACCGTGTTGGTGCTGAGACCACAAATTGTTTCCATCGATATGTTACACTATTTCATCTCGAACCAAGGTTTCCATTATTTTACTCACTACACTTGTCAAACATTAACGGGACAATAGTTTCCAGGACTCGTCTTGTCTCCCTTCTTATGCAATGGTACTACATCTGCCATCTTCCATTTGGATGGGACCTTTACTTCTTCCGAAGATGAGTTGAAGAAGTACGAGAGTATTAGGGCAACATATTTTCTGAGTTCTTTAAGTACTTTATGCATCAACTTTAATGAAGCTGACTTTTTTCTCACGTACTCCTAAGTATATTTACTAAAAAAAAAGCAGTATATACTTCCACCGTCAGTTTGATACAGGGAAAAGACCATGAAGAAAAAACAACACTCGGCAACTCAATTGAGCAATAAAACGAAAATCAATTTGTTAACCATTTTCTTTGAGTATTACTTTCTCAAGTAATCAGACCTCGATTAACTGAAGGCCAGAAACATTCACTTCGAAGGGATCGGTAGAGAGATACAAAAGTAAAAGTTCACTGATAATAATCATGTCTTAATTACCCAGGGTAGCCACTTCTATGGATTATAAGCGAGTGAATTTTTATTCAATCGTCCTTATTCAGATTCATAATTACTAACAAAGACTGCTCTACCAGCAGGTCCTGCATAACAGAAATGTTACTATTACCCTTCTATGTTCTAAAAGAATGCCGATTGCCTGGCTAGAAAGCAGAAGGTACCATTTTTAAAAAGTCGTTGGTATGACCCGGCCGGAGTTCGAACCCACGACCTTCCGGCCGTCAGGCAGACGCTCTAACCACTAGGTCATCACGCCGGTACAATGCATGTATACCAAACTCAGTTTCCCTCACATTATATTGCAGTAATATTCATTCATATACTGATAGTGACATTACACACTGCTTTTTTTTTAATCAAGCCTCTACCACCTATAACTTTCAATTGATATGAAATTTGAATCTATAATTATTATAGATCTCCTAATATGTATAACAGAGGTGTCCTGCACTAGAATGGCCATTGTGAAGAAAACTATCGTGATATAATCACTTATGTGAGCAAATTGTTGGTCCTAGATTATTTTCAAATCGACTTGTAAGGGTTGTTCTTTTTCAAAAATTCAAAATTAGAATGACACATTTAACTCGAATGCTAAATAATTAAAGTCAAGTATTGAAAATACAATAATTTGGAGGGTAGATGGGCGAATAACGAATGTAATGAAGTCTTGTGGTGAATTAAAGGGACCCGCCACTCGTAATCCATGTACGTTTATTTACCTTACGCTTGCTCCTATTGCAAGGCAGTGCGTAACACTGAACTCTATGCTACGTAGTGTAGAGTTCAGGGGTGCGTAACAACAATCGTGGAGCTGCGAACAGAATAGCCGTTGAGGGTCAGTTGGGCTTAGTTCGCCTTTCTTCGGGTGAATACGTGCTGCATAGGGAATTGCACACAATTCGTGCGCGCTCGTTTTCCGAAAGTATACGGGCATTCCCGAATACTACCCGAGTCGGGCCAGGTCCAAACGCCCACGACTTGCGACTTTACGGTCCCT
>JZLH01S0039967.1:0-29831 GCA_001188425.1 Eucidaris tribuloides
AGCGATCGTATGTGTGTAAAAAATTTTTACACGTTTCACCATGCAAAACTATGTGCACTGACCGGAACGAATGGTGTAGTTGTCTCCGCTACACGTTTTTGTGTGTGTTGCCGTCGGGATCGGGCATGCGTGTAGCACCAGAGCCGACGCGGTTCAGAGCCAGGATATGCATGAATGATCGCGAAAGGTGTAAACGTGCCGAAGAAAATTCTCGGCGGCACTGTACCTTCAAGATCTTTTATCTCTTCATTCAACATCAACATCCTTTGTTACCAGATGTCTCTGGTCTTCTACCTCTTCCTTATCTCCAGCTATCTCCCATACATGTGGCAATACTGCCTTCTCTGTTCTTTTACTTGTACTTTGGATCTCCAGTCACATTTCTGAAGCCCTTTTCTGGACACATTTAATTTGAATTACAGTACTCTTTAAAACTCACTGGTTCTGGTAATTAAGTCTAATTTGGTCTTGCAGCACTTAGACATTTTTGTATTAGGTGCTTTATAGACATTACATGTTATTATTATTTTTTAAGTGAGTACATGTAATTTACTTGTTTTTAATTTTAGCAGATCTCATAATAGACTTGTGTTGAGATGCTGGTTTGTTTTCTCATGTATTATTAACATGGTACAGACCCATGTATTTTACTTGTACAGAGTACAGACTTAGTTAACCATCCATCCATAAATGATAGAAGGGGAACCGATGACGAAATTCAAGATGTTCATGTACCCTTTAAGTACCACATTAAAAAAATTACATGCATTGTCTATGGGGATTTTTTCTTGTGGCACTGAGGGTATTAAATATTTTATCACCTGCAGGGATAGACGGAGTCCGCCTCCGAGGATCCGCGATCGAGACAGAGAACGAGATCGAGATCGAGATCGAGACCGGGAGAGAGATCGCAGAAGTAGACGATCTCGTAGTAGGAGCAAAGAGAAAACCCGAAGACACAGGACTAGATCACGATCACGCAGCCCTCCCCGGAGGAGTAGGCACAGCAGAAGTCGCAGTAAAGGTCGCAGGTCACAGTCGGGCAGTCCCGATGCCAGGTCAAGGTATGTGTTTTTGATGCTGACTACATGTAGGGTTTTAGAAGGAGATATGCCAGTAGCTACTGTATTTATAGTTCATTCATTCATTCATTCATGTGTTCTTTGGTGGAAATTACAAAGAAAAACTCATAAAGCCTTAAGGCCCAATCTCACTGGAGGAGACGTCGCTGTGACACATGTGACTGATCAGTTGTGGTGAACAAAAACAAATAATTCATTGATGATGAATTATTTGAAAGAGAAGTCTCGAGACTAGCCAGGCCTCTAGGGAGTCGCCAGAAAATCAACATGTTTAATTTTCTTGTGACTCCCTGAAGACTCAACAAGACGTCGTGGTGACTTTGTGACCACTTCTCCATCAAATTAATTCATGAATCAACGAATTGTTTGTTTTTGTTCAACTGATCAGTCACGTGAGTCGTGGTAACATCTCCTCCAGTGAGATCGGGCCTTTATAACTGGCATATATTTCCAGTGGGGTCCTTATGAGTACTGTAGGTGTGAGAGTATGCAAGTATGAGGTTACGGTATTGCAGGAATATGAGTAGACAGGTGGCCACCACACTCTGCACTCTTTATTTCAAAAACTATATTAAAGGTAAATGACATGATTGGGGTGATCCTCAAATTGGAGTAAAACTATTCTAGAATCAAGTAAACTGTGCAATGATTCTCCTGTGAAAATATGGCAGTCAAAAGTTGACTCGTTCTAAAATAACTTCCATCAGTATGCCTTGTGACAGACAAATCTATTGTGTAGCTTTCAATGGGATGTATTTCTATCGGGGCTCAAGAGAAATTAAATGCTTGCATGTTCATGCTTGATTAGGCTTAAGTAAACAAATTCAAGATAAATCCTTCCAGCCAAGAGATACACTTCAGCTTGTGTATGTATATATCTTTCAACCAGTTTGGTTCCGTAGGCATTTTTTTATATCTCCCAATCATGTCACTACCCTTTGACTCTTTGACTTATTTTTAATATCAATTTTGATTGCACCTGTTGACATCATTCAGGGCATTCACATTCTGTATGACTTAAATTTCTTCCAGATCCCGATCAAAATCCCCAACTAAGGTTTCCAAAACCAAAGCAGTGACATCATCTTCATCGCCAAAACCCGATTCACCAGCCGTCAAGGTGGAGGTGAAAAAAGAACCGGAGACCAAGAAAGAACCAGAAGTCAAAGTGAAGGAAGAGAAGAAAATTAAGGAGGAAAAGAAAGAGGAGGATAAGAAGGAGGAGAAAAAGGAAGAGAAGGGACTAGTTCTGGTAAAAATTCTTTGACTGTTAGCATAAGCCATTATTCAGATGATGGCAACACTTAAAGGCAGGGAATCTTATTTGCACCCTCCTCCAGTACACCAAAGGTCAACTAAACACTCGGGTCACATCGTGTTCGAAATTACTCGTGTCTTGGATTTTGGTGCAATTTTTCTATAATGGTGTCTTGACTCAAACACTCAGGGAAAGTTATAAAATGATAATTTAAAAGTTGAATTTTGTATCAAGCTGGCAAGCAGCATGAAAAAATAAACAAACAGAATTAGTAAAAGTTTTTCGGTATGTGTATATTCTTTTCTTTTTATGCAAATAACAACAAATGGCTATGCTTGCCATACACAAAATAAAAAATTGTCATCATGCAATCAACAAGACACACCTGGGTTTGGAATGTTCTCTGCTTCCCCAGACTCATAAACAAAATTCCAACCTGTGCAATGTACACTAAAAACCTGTGTTTGGTATGTGTAGATTCTCTAGTACCCAGACTCGTAAACAAACTTTGATCATTTATGCAATACACACTGAACACCTATATTTGGTATGTGGGTTTCTTTTCTGCTCCCTCCAGCATAAATACACAAAGATAATTGGATTCAAAGGTAACAAATATCTACATTACATGTATATGGTGTGATGCAGTATGTTTCAGTCATTTGATTAAAAAAAACTCAACTGTTAAATTATGATTTTATCATTTTCCCAGCATTTCTCCATTTGAAGACACCATTTCCAAAAAATTTGCACCAAATTCCAAATCGCCAGTTATGTAATTTCAAATGCGACGTGACCTGAGTGTTTAGTAAAACCTAGATTATTCCACTAAAACTGAGTTTCTAGCTCATGTACTTTTGCTAGAGGTTCTGAGATTGTATTTTCTTCCTTTTACCAGTGTATTTATGCAATGTTAATTTTTAGGCATGCAAAAGAGAAGCTCTCCCTTTAAAATGATCAGTATCTTCAAGAGATACCTCGAGTCTAGTCTTCAACTGGTAAAGGTGAAAATGCAGGTTAATGAATTTCCAGCTGGGAGATCCATGCCACCACCAACTGGAGTATAGTTGGTATATGTTTCAACTCATTTGGTTCTTGAGGCATTTTCAAGTGTTATTATTATTATTATTATTATTTATTTCGGCAAATCAAAAAGTACAAAATACAATCATATGACACATAAATGTACATAACGCAATTCAGTGTTCCAATTCAGTGTTCCAATTATGTCAGTAACCTTTCATAAAAATCAGCCCTATCAGTTCAGTTGTTTCAAAATTTGTAGACAATCTCTAATGATTTTAAATTTGCTTTATGGTTTACAATTTGGGGGGATAAAACTAGGGATTTTGTTCACATCAAGATTTAAATATTATTTCACTCACAATTGAAGTCAACTATTGTAATAAAAGAGAACAATTATAGCATGAAATGATATAATCATCATCACTGGTTTCCCGTTTTCAAATCTGATGAATTGTTTGTTCCTCCTCTCACTGGTGCAGGAACAAAAAACGCCTCGGACATGCAAAAATGTTGAAAGCGAATCGATCTTGAAGTTAACGTTGGTAATGAAAGAGAAATATTGTAGCATAAAATGATAAAAACATCATAACTGGCTTCCCGTTTTTTAATCTGATGGATTGTTTGTTCCTCCTCCAACTGGTGCAGGAACAAAAACGCCTTGAGGAGGAGATGCAGAAACGTCGCGAGCGTATCGAGCGGTGGCGCATGGAACGCAAGAAGACGTTGGACCTGGCTGCAGCCCAGGCCCAGGCCCAGGAGAAAGCCCAGGCGCAGGCCCAGAGTAGCGGGAAGAAATGGAGCCTGGAGGATGATGATGATGCTGATGATGAGGCTGAGGAGGTGGGTGATATGAAAGAAAGATATAGCCGGCAACTAACAGGAATAAGTTAAGAAAATATCAACATTGTAAGTTTGTGAGAATTATGGTACATGGTGATAAAGAAAGCCTAAAAAGAGGGTACGGTGTGACACTTACCCTCAGTAAGGCCCTATCAATTAGTAAATTTCTGTTAATTTTGCGTCTTTGCGAAATTTTTCCATAGAGCAAGGTCACTGAAACAGCCGCAGTGGGAGGAGCTTATTGATTCTAAAGTTCCTAAATTAATATGGTGCGATTAACACGCATCGGGAGGCATGCATGCATCAGTCATGATTGGTTGGCAATAGTTGACTGTTACCCCAAAATCTTTCTTAACTTATTCCTGTTAGTTGCCGGCTACATCTTCCTGTAAAGAATAACTAGAGTACTGGTTGATGATGGAAAATCTTTCATTAGAGTTCCACATTTTGTTGGTTTTCAGGTGAAAGCACATTACATTTGCATCATAATATGGGAATAGTGTACATCACATGTATTAAAGGGTACCAACACCCTGAAAATCAAATTTGTGTACAGCTAGAATACACAACAAATAACCACTAGACAATGTCATACTCGTGAAGTGATTTAATTTTGAAAATATAATCAAAAATTTTGGAACTCAGTTCCGCGGTTCAATCTCAGTTCGTAAACGCCGGTTATATGCGTGCGCGTTCTGGCTATACGCGACGTTTCAAATAGAGTTCAGGATGTCTGTGGATGCAATACGCACAAGGCTGTGTCGCGTTCTAGATCAAATAACGTTGGCGCAAGTCTTGCCAGCCAGTCCATCTCAAACCTTCATCAAACAGTTGTTAAGTGTGAGACGTTTCGGTCGCAAACAGCAACCATTTCAAGGGTCGAGACTCCGCCGAAAGTGCGAACGCAATTGATTGTCAGTCGGCTCGCTTGAGAAACTCGCGTGCACTTGCACAGGCTCAACTCGGCTGTCGAGCTTACAGCAAAGGGCAAATATTGAACATAAAAATGGATGAAGACAGAAGCCTGTATTGATGGATGATATAATGATATAACATAGTTTTGGCATGAAATCATTTTTTTTGCCTATAATAGGGGCCTATGTTTCCTGTAGCTAAATGCCACAATCCGAGGCTATGGGTTATTATTTGGAGGAAAGTCGGTCAAACTTAGTATTTGTGGTGCGAGTAATGTCCCACTGAGCGCTGCATGCCGCGCCGGCAAAACTTCGCCGGGTGGTAAATTGAACGGTTTCTGGTGGTGATACAACATCATTATTTTGCAGAATCTCGTCTTCTTCATGCAATATACGCGACACACGCCCGTCCTTTTGTTGCGGACTTTTTCTTTTATTACCGCTTTCAATACATGAAGTAATTTGCACATTAAACCTTTCAAGTTTATAGTACAGGTTGCTATATGCGGCGACAATACCATTCCCGCCGCTACTTACGCCAAAATAGCACAAACAGGATCCGGGTCTTTTGATAAAAAAAATACCTGTTGACATTTTTTGCCATTAACACAGCGTCCCTATTACTGCAAATCGTATATTCAAGTTCATAAAAAGGCGCAGGGAGTAGAACACTATACCGTTTACCCACAATATAAACCGATCCATAGGGCCTACATGACTTTTGTATGTCACACTTTATTTTAACATCATATGGAGCCGAATATTACCACTGACAATTAATTTCCAATTGTAAAAGCAAGCACCCGAAATTTGTTTTAGTATCATATGAATCCGAATTGGTCTGTATCCATAATTTATTTCCGATCGGGAAACAATTACACTCGACATTTCTAAATATAATTATGTACACCCTTTTTCCTCGATATATAAACGTTTTTATTTTAACTGGTTAGGTCCGACCAGTAAAATTGACCGACAGTGAACTTTACAGGTCCCCGGACCGTCGTATATCTGCGGCACTCCAGCCAAACGGTAATACTGTTATCGATCAAGACGTTTGCCAGAAAAAATATCGATAGCGCGATCGATTGATTGATAGTATCGGATGATCGAGTAGTCTATGCCAAGTCGTTTGTTACTTTATTTGTTGTTTGAAATTCACATTCAAACCTCAATAAATAAAAAACGGAGGGATCATAAATGCTAATATTTTGCAGAGGGCATGGCACAATTATATTCTATATGTATAGCAAATGAATTTCTCAGGGTGTTGGTTCCCTTTAAAGGTATTGGCTAACATTTACCACAGTTAAAAAAATCTGAGCCGCATGATTCCCCATGCTACCATTGTCTTTGATAAGGTCTAAAAATGAAGCCCTGAAAAAAATTGTATTTCAAAATGATTATTTAGTGCTTTAAAAAAGTGAAAATTGTAAGATGACCAGATTCACTTGCCCATTTCCTCCCATAGACTTACTGTGTGTACGCCCAGGCAATTACTAGTAAAACTCGCCCCGAGTTTTAATTGTTTATTCATGCATAACTTGCCATTGGCAGTGTAACTTTCCAAACTTTTGTATTCTAGGGTGTTTATTTGTCCATTTGAACACTACTATGTAGCTCAGATATCAAAGTTTGACAATTTTTTAAATTGAAGCTCCACAATGTTCGCCTATCACTTTAACACTATTTCATGGAAAAAAATGGAGAAAAAATGATAATTTTTCATAAAACTTAGATTTATTCACGGTAGGTGGAGCCTAGTCCCACATGTGGCATATTGTGTATGGTTGCCGATTCTCCTAGAAGGCAGCATTAGAGAAGCAAAATTTGGGTTAGAAATGATGACCCCCATTGTTTCTTCATAAATCATAGCCAATCAAACCAATAAAATGAGTTGAGATATAGCCAATTTATGTAGTGCTTGGTTTGTCCACCAACCTGTGGAATTGCTCCTATAGTGCCCACCATAGGGAAGCAACAATGTAGCTTTATAATAATAATAATGACGGGTTCTTATACTGCGCTATCCACAAAGTATCATAGCACTTAAACACATTATTATTACCCCGGTCACTGGATACATTATTTCAATCCAGCACTTAAAGTGCTCACTCTCCACTCCCTAGGGAGCATTCCAGCCAGTCGCCATTTTACAAGCGCGCACATGCTAATCGTTCAACATAAGCATTCCCATCGTACCGGGTACCCATTTATACACCTGGGTGGAGAGCAGCGGTGTGGATAAAAAATGCCTTGCTGAAGGGCATTCGTGCCAGGCAGTAGCTGGGCTTGAACCCACTACCCTTGGATTGGGAGACGAGCGATCTACCGCTCAGCCACGACACGTCCACCATAGACAGGTGGTTGCTATAGAGAGGTTGCTGCTAAGACAGGTTTGACTGTAATTACAAACGATGTGAAGAAAAGCTATCCAAATTTAGAGTATCCTTTCATCTATCATCTTGCACATTTTCAGCTCATTGATGAGAGAGTAGTAAAGTAAACCAGTTGTCACTCGATGTAGCAAATTCAAACGAAAGGAGATTGCAACATTTCAGCTACAACTGCAAGCCATCAGGCTAGCAGTTGTAGCCAAAATGTTGCAATCTCCTGTTGTGTGACAACTGGTTTACTTATTACTCTCTTGTCATTGATACCACGATGATCAACATTTTCCGTTCTATTTCAGCTCATTCTCGTGCAGCATATTTATTCAATTGGACCACGCTTTCTGCAAATTTTATGGTTTGGAGAAAACAAGAGAAATAGCAAGTTTTGTCTATCAGTCAGCAGCTGTACATCACACATAGTCTCTCCTGGCCTACAATAAATGAAAAGTGACATATTTGTGTATGAAATATAGAGTTGTTTAATTGGAAAGCAAAATATATACCTTTCTTTTTAAATATGTACATGTACAAATTTTTAATATTGCAGAGTTAATTACATTAATTAAATTAACTAACATTTTTATAGATGCTCGCTTCAGCCAGTCTTGGTGTTGTTTCAATACCTCGGCAATCTAGCAAATACTGTGTACAAGTAGGACACGGCAGTGCCACATATATTTATACATTATATTTACACAAATTATACATAATATACATGATATACATTAAATACATTATACACAAAATATACATAATATACAGTTCATACTTGTTATAAAGAAAACTGATAACAAAATTTCAATTCAACAAAGTAATTGTTCTGCAACTTCTGCCCCCAAGCAGTTGGTTATATCCAAATCTACTGTATACACACTACAGTGTATGCATAATATACAAATTTACAATTATTGAACAGTATACATCTATTGTAGTTCAAAGTTCACACTCATCGAGTTTGTTTCTGTGTAAATATTCTGTATTTGCCCATGGAAGCTCTTGTTGTTCATGGGTGGGGGCAAATCCATGTACCTGCGAACGTCTGCCGGTGCCTGTCGTCCCATTTCTACCTCACAAGCTGCCAGCACAGAGTGTTTATTTATTTATGCAGAAAGGACGGCTCTGTCTCCCACAGTGTTTGGCGAGGAATGGAAGTGATGTTCCTTCTTGCAGACTGTGCACTTGAGTATGAGAGTGCTGCAAAGGTCCCTCCGCTCTGAGTGGCATTCCTGCAATTGCAGATAACCTGTGATGAGAAACAATAGTTAAAGGATATATATCAATCACATGTTGTATAATTGCTTCTATCAGTAACATTGTACATTTTTTAAAGACTCATTGATACTAACAATTTTATTCCTGATAATACCGGTTGATATCTTATTTATTCTGGACGTAAAGTTGTTTTGGCGATGTTTTACACTCTGACTGCCATGTAGTCAACTGTCACAGCTGGGACTTCAATCATATGGATATTAAATGCAAAGAAACATAGCCTTTGCAATAAAAATATCCCTCTACTAGAATTGATAAACATATGCACAAGTATTGTATAGCTGGATATGTGTTTTATGCACAGGGACTACTGTATGCATATTGAATGTAAGTTGAGAATGATTAAGAATTCTATGTTTTGCGATTCAAATTGATTTTCAGTGCTGCAAAATAAAGGAAAAAAATGATTGAGTCAGTTTAACTGCCCATGTCATCAGACCAACCGTGTGACTTTGTATTATTTTATTGAAATATAAATGAATATTTAAAATATGATTTTAACAATTTCAAGAAAATTGATTTAAGTTATTGTACGAATGTTTGTGTTTAAATAAGTGTCAGGTAATATGATACACTGACATACATTGTTTAACATTATATACCTTTTTCAGTCTGGTATACAATGTTGCACTTTAAGTTTGTAAAAAGAAACATTAAATTTTGTTTTGAAAACTGCTGATTAGGTAGTTCATTGAATTTTTCACTGTAGATAATATTGTAAAATACATCTTGAATGCTATAAAATGAGTAATTAAACATTACAAAAAACTCACCTTCAGGACAGAAATGGTCCTTGAATATTTCAAGGGCTGCATTCAGCTGCAAGACATGGATTAGCAGATGTCCTGCCATGACCCCACATGAAATATGGGTGGGACTACATGTACTGTCAGAATTGAGCTTTCTTCCTGAAATAGTACCAGTGTCTTCTGATAAGTTGGCAGGTTTAGTTGCAGCTTCTTTGGCCATTTTTCTCACGATATGCCGTGGTATCCCCTTAAATACTTTTTTCTTGGACACATATTTCTTCTTGGCATGACCCATTCTCCAAATAATACAATCTGAAGCTAGTGAATACTCAAATCACAAATCTCAGATGAACAGAAGTTATGATTTTGTACTACAGCACATGTTCCTGTCTTTCACTTACCACTAGATGGCAGCAAACACATGAAATGATATACATGTACATGTATCTGTCTCTGCTCTTCAGAATGGTGCAAGAATCATTGAAATTGGTGGTAAAATGTAAAATTTAGGAACTTTTATACAAGGACTTTGACATTTTTGTTTTGATAGGCTTATAAGTTAATTAAACAATCAATGTGCAAATGAATTAACTATTATTATGAACAACTGTTTGGCTGAATAAAAATTAGAAATTAGGTCTTAGGTAATGTAGATGTTAAATATTGCACGGAGCAATGAAAGAAAATTTTGTTGGGGTTTTTAAAAGTTGGTATTAAAGCAGGCAGTGCAGCTCCTTATGCTAGGAATTTGTTTGTGAGTAAATAAATAAATGAATGAATTAATTAATTAATTTAAAAGATTAGGATGCCATGTTGAATTGTGCATGATAAAGCAATGTGTAGACATGTTACTCTTAAAGTGACAGGCTAACATTGTGGAGCTTCAATTTAAAAAATTGTCAAACTTTGATATCTGAGCTACATATTGGTGTTCAAATGGACAAATAAACACCCTAGAATACAAAAGTTTGGAAAGTTACACTGCCAATGGCAAGTTATACATGAATAAACAATAAAACTCGGGGCGAGTTTTATTAACCTAGGTGTACACACAGTAAGTCTATGGGAGGAAATGGGCAAGTGAATCTGGTCAAATTGCGATTTTCACTTTTTTAAAGCACTAAATAATCATTTTGAAATACAATTTTTTTCAGGGCTTCATTTTTAGACCTCATCAAAGACACTGGTAGCATGGAGAATCATGCGGCTCAGATTTTTTAACTGTGGTAAATGTTAGCCAATACCTTTAACATGTTGCAGATGCAATTTTTTACCCATTAAGCAAGTGCCAGTAATACAAAACATATGACAGGAAAACAATTTGTTATATTATGTGTCAATAACAGAGGGACATCTCTCACTAAATTTCTCATGAAACTGGGAGGCTTATATTGGATATTTTCATATTCATTTGAGATTTTATTCCAGATTATTTTGATTTTTTTTTTTTTGTGAAATGGGGAAAACATGCACATTTTCTATATTTGTGGATATCTGTTGTTTGAAAATATATAACATAATTCCTCTAGAACTTCAAGAATATTGAAATAAAATTGCAGTTTTGGAAAGGATATACTCTTATCTGCAACTTTTGTACACAACATTTTTCTCTATCATGCATATGTAAATAGTTATAGCTGTTTGAAGTTGGCACTACACTCCAAAAGCTGCTTAATTTGGCATTGTTAAATAATGCTCAACATGTTTAGAGTTAATTGTCAGATAGTGGGTGGAGACTATTCATCAGCTACTAATTACTTACGCCTATCATCCCTCCTGGGACATAGGCTACCAACAAGAATCCGCCCAACCAGGCTGGTCCTGTGCCAGTCTTTCTACCTCCCTCCAGGTAAAACCCAACCTCCGGACATCGGCCTCTAGGATCTGTCGCCAAGTGTTTCTTGGACGGCCCCGTTTCCGTTTGCCCTGTGGGTTCCAGCTGAGTGCTGCCCTTGTGATGATTTGGGTTGGTTTTTGGAGTGTGTGTCCCAGCCAACGCCAGCATCTCTGTCAAATTTCATGTTCTACAGGCTGTTGACCTGACCTATCCCATAACTGTTGGTTGCTGATTACTATCTTTAATATTCTTTGCAGGCACCCATTTGTAAAGGTCTGAATTCTTTTAGTGATGGTAACATTAGTTCGCCAAGTTTCTGCCCCATACAGTAGTCACAGTTTAACAGTTGTGTCGAAGACCCTAATCTTGGTGTTGAGTGATAAGTTTGATGAAGACCAGATATTTCTCAGTTGATTGAAGGCTCCCCTTGCTCTATGCAAATTTGTAAAAATATATATATATATATGATGTGGCAAATTGGTCAGTCCTAATTATTTCCACATATCCATATTTTGCTTAGGAGGGTGGAGGTGATGATGCTGAGAAACCCAATGATGACAAACCTGATGAAGACAAGGAGGAAAAGATGGAAGTGGATGATGACAAGAAGAAGAAGGATGAGGAGGAAGAGGAGGATGATGTCGATCCCCTGGATGCCTTCATGAAAGGAGTTCAGGAGGAAGTGAAGAAAATCAACAACAAGGATAAGAAACCGGAAAAAGAGAAGACGGAAGCCGCCAATGACACTACCGAGGTAAGGTATAACTGGATTTGTAAATATGATGGGAGAAATAATTGTACCTTGTGGACCTTAATAAATATTGGCTATTTTGTTGCATTATTTATTATTTCTTTGACACTGTACCTTGGGGTAGTGATCCATCTAAAATGTATTTTTAGTATGATTTTCAATGCTGAAAAACTTCTTGTGCAAAATGTTATATTAAGTGGACTTATCAAACACTTAAAGTCTTAAAACTAACAACTTCAACATTATTTCCACTTGACTGTTGGTAAGTTTATGTCCATACATTATGTTGTGCATCAGTGCAACACTTGCATTATTATTATACATCTGTACTCCTAGTGGACAAAGAGGGAGCAACACAATTTAGTACCCTGGGGTACCACATAGTATATCATGTGACCCGTTACTGTGAAATAATCAGTAAGTTACCAAGGAAAAAAAATTGTCTCCTTTGCCATGTTCCAAAGTTCTGCATAATAGGGATGCACTTAACTGTTTTAAACCAACTTGGCGGACTAGTAAGCTTGAATTTTGGGTTGTCTGCCAGAATTTTGACTAGCCCACCCCCCAAACCTGAATATTCTTCATAATGTTTCATGCGACAGTAAAATAATATTTTGGCTAGTCGTGCAGACTAGTTACTTTAGATTTTGCTGTCTACTGTGGTTGTTGTTAGCCATTGAAAAGTGGCCTACTGTTAAGAGTGGATGCTGCATAAGCTTTAACTGTTTGTGTAATAACAGCACACTAGCTCCCCCCCCCCCCAGTACATGTATGACTACAAATGATTTTTATATTCAAATGAAGGAACATTGAACTTACTTAATGTTTTGAAATAAGATTTGTGTCAGTGACTGAATTTTCAGAGAAAAGCACATTTTTTTTTTTTTAGGGGGGGATGGTGTATGCACATGGCTGCGAACCAATTCAATTTCTGCCAACATGCATAGACTTTAGCTCAGGATTGACAGCATTCATCATACCCAGCTACAAATCTGATACCAAATGCTGCTATTAAACACAATATCCATAATGGAATAAAAGTAAAAAAAAATTGCTTATCTACTTGTGTCATTATTTTTTATTATAAGTCAAGAATAGGGACAGTGATTTTCCGCGATAACGGAAAACGGACGGAATTTCCGGAAATCACAACTTGAAACGGAAAATGAGTTTTCAAACGGAAAATCACGGAAAACCTCTTCTTTTTCCAAATTTTTACTTTTTGAAAGGAAAAAACATGAAACTCAGAACAAAAATTAGAAACAGTTGACACAAAAACACAGAAACAGTGAGAAATATTTGTTTCAAGTTTCATGTTAAAGGAATTGTTATTTTTTTCACGTATACAAAGTCTATGGTAAAACGGAATTTCCATTTTTCAGACAAGTTGAAACGGAATTCCAGATTTTGGAAACGGAATAGGCCTTTTCTTGAAACGGAAAATCACTGTCCCTACAAGAATGATAACAATGATAATAATTATTATTGTATATCAACCTTCAAAATTGTGCAGGTAACTAAAGGAAAATTCAGCATCGTCACCGGCTTTGCCAAACGGAAGCCTGTCCCGACAGTGACGACAATCATAACGACGACCAAGAAGAAGGGAGAATTGATGGAGAATGACCAAGATGCCATGGAGGTGAGACTTGAATTGAATTAAATTGAATTGAATTTATATCCACATTTGCATTAAAGAACATAGATATTTACAATTTACAAGCATGGCAGTAAAATACAAAACAAAACAAGACTATAATTAGAAAACTTAATAAATGAATGTACATGAAAATGTGGTGGAATCATAACAAGTTTGAATAAAACTCATAAACATGATCCCAAGAAAAAGTAAGAATTACCAAGTCTACAAAATGAACAGGAACAAATCAAGTATTATTTAATCAAGAATAATTAAGCAATTATTGAAAATGGTGTCTTGTGAATATTTACATGTATAAAGACACATTTTAACATTGTGGAGCTTCAATTTAAAAACTTGTCAAATTTTGATATCTGAGCTACTTAGTAGTGCTTAAATGGACAAGTAAACACCTCAGAATACAAAAGTTTGGAAAGTTATACTGCCACTGGCAACGTATGTATCCTGGATAAACATCCTTTGTGACTTAATGCTCAGTGGAGTACAAAGTAGTCTAGATTGGCACACAGTAAGTCTATGGGAGGAAATGGCCATGGTAAATCCGGTCATCCTGAGTACTCGTAGATCTCCTCTTTTTTAAAGCACTAAATAATCATTATGAAATACAAATTTTTCAGGACTTCATTTTTAGACCTTATCAAAGACACTTGGAGCATGGAGGATTATGTAGCTCAAATTTTTTTGACTGTGGTAAATGTTAGCCAGTGGCTTTAAACTTATGTTTTGTTTGTTTATTTACTCGTTTGTTTATTTATTTATTTATTTTTCCTCCTAGTATTCGTCTGAGGATGAGGAGCAAGGTAGTAGTAACCTGATGGATGCAGTGGCGGCCTTGGAGCAGAAGAAGAAGAAAGAACTGGCCAAGGTGGACCACTCCCAAGTCCAGTATCAGCCCTTCAGGAAGAACTTTTATGTGGAAGTACCAGAAATCGCTCGTCTCACACAAGCAGGTAAACTTCTGATTTCCAAATGTATCATTCAATGGCATCTCTGGTGTTGTGATTGGTACGGTTTGTCTGTTTGTCTGTCTGTTTGTATATTTGTTAACAGTCTGATAGGCACAGTTTAACATCTATCCCCATGAAATTTGTACACATGTTTGAAAAAGGAAAATGCAACAGCAAGGTTAATTTTCAAGGTCACAGATCACGTAACAAGGCCAATGTCTTGCAAAATACAGTCTGTTTAAAATTTTCTTATTCTTCGTTTGATTTACACAGATTGATAATGCGTGCGATTAATAATGACCTACTGTATTGCTTAGCACAGCTTGCTATACGTGCTATACGCTTGTTTTACATACTGAACTATTAGAAAATTGCACATTCCAAAATTGTACAAATCAATTTGCACTGATTGAAAATCCGTGTTGTTAAATTTAGTTAATGCGCTCGTGTTACACGCCCTGAACTATTCGCAAATTGCGCGCTCTCAATTTGTGTGAATCAAATGATCAAACATCAGATAGACATCCAATTTGGCTTGTGTAGCTATTGAAGTGATGCATTTCACATGACCTTTGTTATTGGGTGGTTGGAGGAGAGAAATGGGAACTTAAGTGGCGATACTTGCACTCTTAAAGCACAGCTATAGTCGAGTTGAGTATTATTTTGTGCATTTCAATTGACATCATGGTATATCGACACCATACTTTTTGTGAAGGAAAGGGATTATTCAGAGAGGTAAAAATGCGATTTTACAGATTTTTCATTTGTCTCTCTCTGTAGTTTAGATCACAACTGCTGATCTATATAATTATTTTAACAAACATGTCAGAAAAAATGATCCAGGTTTCGAACCCGCCATCTACAGCTATCCGGGCTGCGACAATACCACCAGGCCATAACTGGTTAACAGCATTGACACGACGACCGAGGAACAAATACCAAAGCTCACAATTCTGACATTGTTATGTTAAATAGTCCAAGGCGGACATTTTTTATTATTTTTATTAAGTGAAGGAAAGGGATTATTCAGAGAGGTGAAAATGGGATGTAATAGATTTTTCATTTGTCTCCCTCTGTATTACTTTTTTCTTTTGAGAACAGAAGTGGATGCCAAGAGAAGCGACATGGAGGGAATCCGAGTCCGCGGCAAAGGCTGCCCCAAGCCCATTGACTCGTGGGTACAGTGCGGAGTGTCACAGAGGGTGCTGTCCATCTTGAAAAAGTAAGTCCCATCAGTATAGCATTTTTATGACCACTGAATAGATGGATTGCTGAGAGTGCAGTGGTGTGGCTACCAGTTTGCATATGGAAATAATGTACATGATTGATGACATCAGCGTGTGATGGTGCAGTTAAATCGCCTAAACAAAATTGCACAGGGGTACCGAGCGATCGTGCAATGTAGCAGTTAGCGTATGCCATGTGATGCGCAATCGACCAATAGGGTAGCTACAATCTTACTAGGTGTTGTACAGTATAATCTTAAATAATGGCGCATTCATGAATTATGTAGTGATACATTTGAACAATATTCAGGTTGTAATAGGAAAATGAGTGATTAAATCACATTGTGTGTATGTATGCACGCATCCCTCAGTCTGTTATTGTTACCATGATAACTTAAGAACCATCGATTGGATTTTTTTAGAAAATTGGGTCAAGTATGTAGTATGATCCAGCAATGAACTGACAACATTTTAGAGTTGACAGGTCAAAGGTCATGTTGTTTCATACATATTTAATTTCAACTTGTTATTGCAATAACTTACAAACCTCTAATATTTTTTATAATTTGAATAATAACAAATGAAATACATTGCATATTCAGTTGATGTCATTTGTCATGTGCACAGGGTTGGCTATCTCCCAGGAAATTCAAGTATTTCCTGCCTTGGAAATACCGGGAAATGCTGGGAAGTACTCATGATGTATAGGGAGATACAGGGAAATACTAGAAAATAATTGGGAAGTACCTGGAAATATTCAAGAAGTATATTTCGTAGTATTTCCATTTATTTCCCATTTTCCTCAAAATTATCGAGGCGGTATTTACCAGTATTTACCGCCAATATTTCCCAGTGCTTCTGCACAGTGGGCCTTTGTGTGGAAGTTATGGGTTTGTTGTTGTTGTCGTTCTTCTTTCTTTCTTTCTTTCTTTCTTTCTTTCTGGGATGCACTGTTTATCAATGCAAGTTACATTTCACCATTACGATTTTGTCTATGACAAGTACTTTATCGAATATTAAAGTGAAGGAAAGGCATTATTGTACAGAGAGGTGAAAAATGGCGATGTAAATAGAATTTTTCATTTGTCTCTCTCCCTGTAGTTTAGATCGCAAGACTGCCGATCTACATAAATTTTAAGCCAAAATCCATGTCAGTAAAAAATGAACCAGGTTTCCTGAACCCCGCCATCTTACAGCTTATCCGGCTGCGACAATATACCACCAGCCCATCACTGTTACCGCATTAGACAACTGATGACAGAGGAACAGATACCAAGAGCTACTTCGAGAAATTCTGAACATTGTTATGTTAAATAGTCCAAGGCGGACATTTTGTACTTATATATTATGTAAGTAAGGAAAGGGAAATTATTTCAGATGAGGTGAAAATGCCCATGTAATATACGATTTTTCATTTGTCTCTCTTCTGTAGTTTCAGATTCGCAACTGCTGATCTACATAGATTTTTAGACAAACATTCAGAAAAATGAAGCCAGGTTTCGAACAGAGACTAGCCAAATCTTAACAGCTTTCCGGCCTGCGGACAATACCACCGGAATGCGCATCACTGGTTACGCGGCAATTGACACGAATGACAGAGGAACAGATACCAAAGCTCCAAATTCTGAACCATTCGTTATGGTTAAGAATATCCCAAGGGCGACATTTTATTATAATTATAAGTGAAGGAAAGGGATTTATTCAGAGAGGTGAAACATGCATAGTAATATCGATTTTTCATTTGGGTCTACCTCTGTAGTTTAGTTCGCAACTGCTGATCTACATAATTTTTTAACAAACATGTCAGAAAAAATGAAACCAGGTTTTCGGAAACCCCATCTACAGCTTCGCGGGCTGGCGAATCATACTACCCAACCAGGCATCAACTGGTTACGCGCATTGACAGAGACTAGAGGAAAGATAACCAAAGCTCAGAATTCTGAACATTGTTATGTTAAAAGTAGTCCAAGGCGGACATTTTTTATTATAATTATTAAGTGAAGGAAACAGGGATCATTCCCAGACGAGGTGAGAAATGCGATGTACATAGATTTTTCATCTGTCCTTCCCTGTAGTTTAGATCGCAACTCGGCTGATCTACATAATTTTTTACAAACCAGACATGTCAGAAATAAAATGACCAGGTTCGAACACCAAGGCCATCTATCACGCTTTCCGGGCTGCGACAAACCACCACGGCCATCACTGGGTTCTACCGGCCATTGACAGACGATGACGAGAGGAACCAGATACCAAGAGCTCAGAATTCTGCACATTGTGTATGTTAAATAGTCCAAGGCGACATTTTTATTATAAAAATTATTAAGTGAAGGAAAGGGAATTATTCAGAGAGGCTGAAATCGATGTAATAGATTTTCATTTGTCTCTCTCTGTAAGTTTAGATCGCAACTGCTGATCTACAAATTTTTAACAAAACATGTCAAAAAAATGAACCAGGTTTCGAACTCAGCCATCTACCAGCTTTCCCGGGCTGCACAATTACCACCCAGGCCATCGACTGGTTACCGGCATGACACCGATGAAACAGAGAACAGATACCAAATCTCAGCAATTCTGACATTCAGTTATGTAAATCGTACGCAAGGCGGACCATTTGTTATTATAATTATAAGTGAAGAAGGGATTATTTCAGAGATGGTGAAAATGCGATGTATCAGATTTCCCATTTGTCTCTGCTGTGGGGGATCTGTAGTTTAGAATCGCCAAACTGCTGATCTATTCATCAATGTTTTAACAACCATATGTCAGAATAAATGGAACCCAGTTTCCGAACAGCCGCCATCGTAAGACAGCTCCTGGGCTGTCGACACTACCACCAGCGAGGCACGGGCGCGCGGGCAATTGACAGAGTCGGCTCGATGACAGAGGAAGCAGAATACCAAAAGCTCAGATCTGACTATTGGTAGTTAAATAGTCCGCGCAAGGCGGACATTTTATTATAATTATTAAGTAGAGGTATAAGGATTTATTTCAGAGAGTGAAAATTAGCGATGTAATAAGATTTTTCAATTTGTCTCTCTCACTGTAGTTATAGATGCTTCAACTGCTGATTCTACAATAATTTTAACAAACATGTCAGAAAATGAACGCAAGGTTTTGCGAACACCCGGCATCCTACAGCTTTCACCGGCTGCGAACCAATACGACACCAGCCATCACTGGTTACGCAATGACACATGACAGAGAACAGATACCGAAATCGCTCAGAATTCTGACATTGTGATGTTAAATAGTCCGCAAGGCGGAACATATTTTATATAATTAATTAATGAAGGAAAGGATTATTCAGAGAGGTGAACAAATGGCGATGTAATAGATTTTTCATTGCGTCTCTCTCTGTATTTAGAATCGCAACTAGCTGATCTACATAATTTTTTAACAAACATGTCAGAAAAAAGTAACAGCAGTGTTTCGAAACTCCGCCATCTACAGCTTTCGCGGCTGCGACAATTACCACCAAGCCATCGACCGGTTACCCGCGCATTGACACGTGATGACAAAGAGAACAGATACCAAAGCATCAGAATTCTGAAGTTGTTATGTTTAAAATATCCAAGGCGAACATTTTTATTAGAATTATATAAGCCTGAAGGAAAGGGATATTCAGAGAGGTGAAAATGCGATGTAATAGATTCATTTGTCTCTCCTCTGTAGTTTAGATCGCAACTGCTGATCTACATAATTTTTAAGCAACATGGTCATAAAAAATGAACCAGGTTCGGAACCCAGCCATCTACAGCTTCGGGCTCGACAACATACCAAACCTAGGCATCACTGAATACCGGCATTAGACACGATGACAGAAGAACAATACCAAAGCTCAGAATTCTGAACATGTTATGTTAAATAGTCCAAACGGACATTTTATATAATTATGTAAGTGAAGGAAAGGGATATGCAAGGAGGTGAAAAATGCGATGTAATAAAGATTTTTCCATTGTCCTCTCATCTGTAGTTAGAAATCGGGCAACTGCTGATCTACATAATTTTAAACAAAACATCGTCAGAATAAAAATGAAGCCAGGTTTCGAACCCGCCATCTACAGCTTTCCGGGCTCGACCCAATACCAACCAGGCCAAATCACTGGTTACCGGCATTGACACGGATGACAGAGGAACAAGATACGCCAAAAGCTCAGAATTCTGACCCATTTGTTATGTTAAATAGTCCAAGGCGGACATTTTATTATAATTATTCAAGTGAAACGAAGGGATTATTCCAGCAGAAGTGAAAATGCGATGTAATAGATTTTTCATTTGTCTCTCTCTGTATGTTTAAGATCGGCACTGCTGAATCACAAATGTTTTAAACAAAACTGTCAGAAAAATAACGGCAGGTTCCAACCGCCGCCACTTACAGCGTTCCGGGCATGCGACAATACCCAACCAGGCCATCACTGTTACCGGGCATGACCACAGAGACAGAGGAACAGATACCAAGCTCAGAATTCTGACATTGTTGAGTTCAAATAGTCCAAGGCGACCATTTTTATTAAATTATTGAAGTAAGGAAGGGATTATTCAGAGAGGGTGGAAAGTGCGATGTAATAGGATTTTTCAAATTTGTCTCTCATCTGTAGTTTAGATCCGCAACTAGCTGATTAGCATAATTTTTAACAAAACATTTCCCCCCCCCAAAGAAAAAAAAGATGACCAGGTTTCGACACCCGACCATCTAGAGCTTTCCGGCTGCGACAATACCACCGAGCGCCATCACTGGTTACCAGCATTGACACGATACAGAGAACATGTACCAAAAGCTCAGAAATTCTGACATGTTTATGTTAAATAGTCCCAAGGCGGACCATTTTTATTATAATTATTAAGTGAAGGAAAGGGCATTATTCAGAGAGGTGGAAAATGCGATGTAATAGATTTTTCAAATTTGTCTACTCTCTGTACGTTAGATCGCAAGCTGCTGACTAACATAATTTTTACGAAACATTCAAGAAAAAAATGAACCCAAGGTTTCGAACCCAGCGTCATCTACAGCTTTCCGGGCTCGACAAAATACCACCCAGGCCATCACTGGTTTACCGGTCATTGACACATGACAGAAGGAACAGATCCAAAGCGCGAGAAGTTCTGACATGTAAATGTTAAATAGTCCAAGGGCGGACATTTTATATATAATTATAATGAAGGAAAGGGATTATTCAGAGAGGTGAAATCGATGTAATAGATTTTCATTTGTCTCTCTCTGTAAGTTAGATGCAACTGCTGATCTACATACAAATTTTTCTAACGAAACAATGTCAGAATAAAATGAAACCAGGTTTCGAACGCCGCCAATTCTACACTTTCCGGCGGCGACAATACCACCGAAGGCCATCACTGTTACCCGAATTGACAACATGACAAGGGAACAGATTACCAAAGCTCAGAAATTCGACATTGATATGTAAAATAAGTCCAAGGCGGACATTATTATATTATAATTATTAGCTGAAGGAAGGGGATTATTACAAGAGGTGAAAAGGGCGATGTAATAGATAATCATTTGTCCTCTCCTGTAAAGTTTAGATCGGGCAACTGCTGATCTAACATAAATTTTAACAACAATGTCAGAAAAAATGAACCAGGTTTCGAACAATCCCCCAAATCTACAGACTTTCCCGGCTGCGACCAAATACCCACCAGGCCATCAGGCTGGTACCGGCATGACACGAATGACAGACGGAACAGATACCCAAAAGCTCAGAATTCGACATTGTTATGTTTAATAGTCCAAGGCGGATCATAGTTTTATTATACCATTAATTAAGTGAAGAAAGGGATTAATTCAGAGAGGTGAAAATGCGAATGTAATAGATTTTCATTTGGTCTCTCTCTGTAGTTTAGATCGCAACTGCTGATCTACATAATTTTTAACATAACATGTCAAGAAAAATGAAGCCAGGTTTCGAACGCCGCCATCCTTACAGCTTTCCGGCTGCGACAATGAGCATCGCATTCTTCACACTCTCTGAAATAATCCCTTCCTCACTTAAAATTAATATAAATGTCGCGCCTTGGACGTATTTAACATAAAATGTCCAGAAATTCTTGAGGCTTGTATCTGTTCCTCTGTCATCGTTCATGCGGTAACACAGTGATGGCCTGGTGGTATTGTCGAGGCGCCGGAAGCGGTAGATGGCGGTTCGAAACCTGTTCAATCTTTTTCTGACATGTGTTAAAAATATGTAGATCAGCAGTTGCGATCTAAACTACAGAGAGAGACAAATGAAACAATCTATTACATCGCATTTCAACCTCCCTGAATAATCCCTTTCCTGTCACTTAAGTAAATTATAAATAAATGTCCGCCTTGGAATAATTTAACATAAACAATGTCAGAACTCTGAGCTCTTGGTATCTGTCCTCCCTGTCATCGGTCAATGCCGGTAACCCAGTGATGGCCTGGTGGATGCCGCAGGCCCGGAAAGATGTAGATGCGCGGGTTCGAAACCTGTTCATTTTCTGAACATGTTTGATTAAAAAATTATGTAGATCAGCCAGTTGCGATCTAAACTACAAGAAGAGAGACAAATGAAAAATCTATTACCATGCGCATGAATAATAAGTTTTGAATACAAAGTTTTGTAATATTTTGTTCTCTATAATTATTCATGTACACAATGATTTGATTAATAAAGAACCCTGTGGAAGGGGTAAAATACATGGGAAAAAAGTATTTCCCACTCTGGCTAACCCTGCATGTGAAATCACCTTTTTTTCTTTGTGATTTCAGGAATAAGTACGAGAAGCCAACTCCCATCCAGTGCCAGGCCATCCCAGCCATCATGTCCGGCCGAGATCTGATCGGTATCGCCAAGACTGGTAGCGGTAAAACCATGGCCTTCCTCCTACCGATGTTTAGACACATCATGGATCAAGACCCGCTAGAGATGAATGATGGACCTATCTGTAAGTGGTCTCCAACTGGTCATCTACTTTATATGCCTAATAGATATTTTTGCTATTTTGATTTCAGATTCAAGATTCTATCATTTATTGTTCATATCAAGAATGTTAGATTTGTTTACATGCTTTTTCACAAAATATACAATACATTACATTACATAAACAACATTCAAAGTAACATGCAGAGCAAAAATAAAGATTCATATTATTATTTAATTATAATCAACTAATAAAATATCATATTCACTAATATTTGCGTTACTATCATTTCAAAGTATTCATGTGTATCACTTTACCGAAGAAAAAGAAAAAAATCTAAATTTTAGAAAATTATATTGGTGACTTTATTAAAGCTGTCATCCAGCTAGCAGTACTGAAGGTGTAATAATTACACATGATTATAACAAGGGTAGGAATGAAAATATTGAATGTAGAATATGTACAAGGTTTGGGCATGTCCTGGGCTTTTCATTCTTACCTGGTTCCGGGACGGGCCAGGACCCAGCATGAGTTTTGACCAAACTTTTCAGGCCAGGTCCTGTCAGGCTTTTGCTTGTGAGCCCCAGCCTTAGTGCATCATCATAATTTGTATTCATGTCTTGACCTTTGACCTTTGACCTCTGCTTCAGCTGTCATCATGACCCCTACCAGGGAGCTGGCCATGCAGATCTACAAGGAATGTAAACGCTTCGCCAAGTCCATGGGACTAAGGGTGGTCTGTGTGTATGGAGGAACTGGCATCAGTGAACAGGTGAGAGATGGAGGGGTTGGAAGGGAGGGGGGGTTCAGTGGGGCACTGGTTCCCTCGTTAATTTCTAAACCCCTATCCCCTGTGCCCTCCACGCAAAAACTTCCAATAGGCCATGAAGGAAATGAGATATTTTATCTCACAGCCTGGGGAAAAATAATGTTGATGTTGATAATAATGATGATGATTATGATGATGATGATGATGATGATGATTATTATGATGATGATTATGATGGTGATGATGATGATGATAGTTAGGATGATGGTGATGATGAGGAGGAGGATGGTGATGATGATGAGGAGGAAATAGCCTCAACAAATATTGCAATAAACTGAAATTTACTATATTGGCTGCAAAAAGCTGTTACCCTCCCTTACCTTTAAAATTACTGTAATGTATATTTTTCCGAAAATGGCAAAACCTCAAGTGTTCAAACTTGAAACTGCATTTTTTTTTTCAAAACAGCAACTTTCTAGTGAAATTGTTTCACAATCTAAGACTTGCACTGCTCACAACTGTGTTGCAAGTTGGTCTAAGTGTGATCACCACTGAAGTTTGCCCAACTCCATGTACAACCTTGCTCCAAATATACATCATATAGAGGACTACTTAAAAATCATAAATCCCTTGACATCCATTGTAATTGCATGTCCACAATTCTTCACTATTTATTTTTTTTTTCTTTACAAATGTCTTCCTCCAGATTGCTGAACTGAAACGAGGAGCTGAAATCATCGTGTGTACACCTGGTAGAATGATAGACATGCTGGGAGCAAACAATGGTAGGTTAACAGGATTGGAAACTGTACTGGAATTGATGGTATTAGAAAGATGAAGGTACTTCAACCTACCTATGTAGTTTCTTTACATGTGAGCCTTTTCAGTAACTGGTGTGAGAATATATTGATTAGGTAATTCATGTTATGAAATCTGTCAGATAGGTTGGTTTCTTATATGTATAGATATAACAATGTTGTAATATAGTGATTTAAAAACGAAATCAAACAAAGAAATTTGATACCTTATTTCTGTAAACCACTGTAAGTATAAAAGAAAAACAAATGTGAGTGTTACAAAGTAGGTAGTTCCAATGACATTTCAATGAAAAATATGATATTTCAATTATATGTCAGCATTAGATAGTAGGAATATGTTGGCATACATTTTTTGATTAAATTTGTTAACAAAATTAGAGCAGATTGATAAAGTTACAGGATAGGTTATGTATGAATTAGATAAATTTTTGTAATCCTTGTTAAGTACAATCATACTAATCAGCCTATTTATTTCTTTTCAACAGCTTGGAGAAATGGAATTCCACAATCATCAAGTAGCTTGCAGTTTGTTTGTGTAACATACCCATGCAGTGAAATTTTCAAATAGTGTACTAGAGTATTAGTCTAGAACTATTTAAATGTGGTCTGTCACTCCGTAACTGTGATGAATTTCTTGCATGTAGTCTTATTTTAAATTCAATGTGTATGATGAGCAGATACAAGCAGGAAATACATGTTTAATAGGATCAAACAAGTGTAAATTGTCTAGGAAGTCTAAATAAAGAAAAAAAAATATTAAAATATAGAAGTGGAGAAAGATATCACAAAGGCATTGATTGTTTAATTGCAGCTTTTAAGGCATGTGAAGGGCAAATTCCAGCTATTTGTGAAGCATTTGTAACAATTTTTTCTTAGAGGTATGGGCGAACCTTCTTATAAGTGTTGCCTCCGCCAAAGGTTTTCTTTGTGCACCTGTCATCAAATAAAGTTCATAGTCATCAGCATTAGAAGTGTCATAATAGCTGGAGTTGGTTAGAGGAAAGAAACTAACATTCTGAAAAGCAATTGTAGCAATGTGATTCTTGTCACAAGTACATGTGTATTCATGGCTGCCCATGTTTCTAAAATGAAAAACCAATACCACTATTTTGTAAACAAGGAATTTCAGTTACAGTCAGATGTTCATAATGTAATATCCACAAACAAAACAACACTTTAAGTTAATAAGTTATTTTGTAACAATGAGATGGTTAAGATGAGTAACGTCACACTGACTTGCAACCTTATTGCATGTAACCATGGGGTATTCACCCATCAGTACCATCCACACATGCGGCGTGTAATGTTTCTTTGAATTTGCCTCCCTGAAATATAGGTTGGTTGCTGTGAAAAGGTGAAAGGTCAAATGCCAAAGGGCTAAAATGCAGCAGACTCGGTCGGCGACAGGACGTCATGGGGTCACATGACCCTCGTACTGGGCAGGAGCTCAATTAATGATTAATCAATATAATTAGAAAGTACGATCATGGTAGCACAAAAGTTCAGTTATGTTTTAGATATCACACCTTAAATATGTATATTTATTTTACTTGATTATTTCTTGTATCCTAAAATTGTAATTATGTTCTGCATTGTGTCTTGTAAGTATGTTGGATAGCTATTACTCCCTTAGCCAAAGTTTAGCTGTTGTTATTTCAATTATTTGTTTGTTTGTTTTTTATTATACTCATTAACCCAATAAACAGTGAGTAATATAAGCCTTGTGATTGAAAGGGGGTAAAATGCTTCTAGCATATTTTAGTCAAATATGCACAGCAAGCAAGGTGCAGATGAAATTCATTCCTTTCAGACTTTTTTGACATTAGTTCATCAAATATATTTCAAATTGAGTGGAACATTACTTTTTGCTTCTTTTTATCTGATTAATTTCATTAAATGGAGTACAGTGCAAGCAAGTCCGACTTTGACTGAGGGGGTTTGGATCTATCTTACTGTGTTTTTGCGTATTTTACTACTTTGGTTTAATACTATTAATGACTTTTTCAGATTGCTATTTTGAAGAATACTTTTACAATCATTCATAATATTTCCTGGCAAGAGGGTGTTAGTACTGTACAAAGTTTATGATACTAACATCCTTTTGTCTGTCACACTACATTGTAGCCATGTAGCTTTAGACTTTTATGTCATATGTATCACAGAAACAAAACAAATGGCTTTCAAATGTTTAAATGGTTGTTGATATTCAAATTTGTTTGTATTGCTGAGGTTCATAAAGCATTTAAATACTGAATATTCTTCGCATGATTCCTGATTTTACATTATTGATCTGAGAGCATCATGCCTTTGCACAAAATTTGAAAAAAGAAATACCTCGACCAGAATAAGATTGTAAATCTGACATTCCATATGGAATTTTTCTCTCAGTAAAGGATGAAGGGTTATACGTTCATTATTGCCTGTGTTACTAAGAATGGAATAAAAACTATGTTTATTGGGTGAATTTTGCTTAACAATTTCCTATTGTAAATAATTGTATTACAAACTCGTTGAGACTTACTTTTCTTTGTTTTATTTTTATTCATCTCTTTGTTGTGTGGAATGACTTTTAGGTCGTGTGACAAACCTGCGTCGCTGTACATACCTTGTTCTGGATGAAGCCGATAGAATGTTTGATATGGGATTTGAACCTCAGGTATGATTGTAGACACAAAATTCATGGAATAAGTGTTATACAGGGTGGCCCAGAAAAAAATTGACCAGTTACATTTACTGTTATTTCCCCAAGTGATTGCTCATCTTTATTAGTTCATCAGATAGACTATTTCCGTGAGTAGAATGATACCAAGATCATCTATTTTGATAGGGTACCTTTCATTTTAGGGCCATCTTTGTGCATCAATGTAGATTTGGTATGCATGTGCCAGTTTATGTGTAATTTCTGCTGGACGCCATCAATAGGATGCCTCATTACCGCTTTACGTGTAGAAAATCTGAAATGAGCTACTTTGCAAAATTGTCTCTGAAATGAAAACTACTAAACAAAATTGATAATCTAAGTGTTGTACTGCTCGGAAGAGAACATGCTATCAGATGATCAGGAAAAAATGATAATTTCTCTTGGATAATAAGGGGTAAAAAAAATCACCATTTTTCATAAGTTTAGTGTTCTGTTTTTTTGGGCCACACTGTATAATATCTTTACTTGTGAAAACTGACATGATTTTTTAAATATTCAGTTAACAACTAAATTCTATGTGATATAGACAAAGTTTGTGTTGAAATTTGAGACTACAAGCAATTTATTTGTTCATTGACGTGATTAAATTATCATGTTATGTTTTAACCAGGAAATAATTTTCCTTTGTGTTGCATCCCAAATTATGATGCATTTTGGGCTTTGTTACTTTGAATGAACTATTTAGAATTTCATACTGAATATTTGTTCCTTGGCTGAAATTGTTATTCAGTTTTAAGAAGGTAAATTATTCCATAATTATTAGTAAACTATGCCAGTCAATGTTTTCAGAAAAAAAAATAAAGAAAGAGCCTAGATTGGCAATTATGCATGACATTTTATTCATCCATCATCGTTGCTCCTTATTGCAGAGTATGCGTAATGCACAATGCTTCCAGTAGGTTTGATTGTTTTAAAAGTTTACAAGCACAAACATTCTTGCTAGTTCTGTTGTAGACACCATTTAGACCGGTGGAAACATTTCTTCACCAGCAAAAGCAAAAAATTTTGGTAACTTATATTTTTAGATGGTTATCATCACATCTGATAATTATCTAATCTGTATGTATGACTTTTTAAAAGATGGTAAAATGACGTCAGAATCTATACATTTCAACAGAAACATCCCTACCCCCCCCCCAAAAAAAAAAGAAAACGAAAAAGACCAAAAAATATATATATATGTATTATGAGTTTTTCTGATAATTTGTTTTTCTCTGATCATTAGGTGATGAAAATTGTGGACAACATCCGACCAGACCGACAAACAGTTCTCTTTTCGGCGACATTCCCAAGACAGATGGAGGCACTGGCTAGGAAGATTCTTACAAAGCCCATTGAGGTCCAAGTAGGAGGACGAAGTGTAGTATGCTCCGATGTAGAGCAGCATGCGGTAAGAGCAAGATTGGGGCGGCTGTGATGATAATGATGATGATGATTATGATGATGAGAATGATGATGATGATGATGAAGATGATGATGATGATGAAGATGATGATGATGATGATGATGATAAAGATGATGATGGTGATGATGATGATGATGATGGTGGTAATGACGATGATAAGATGATGGTGTTGACATCCTTATTTTTGCTGATAGGATTGATGGTTTTGTTGATAGTAGTTGTTGTCACAATGACGATGATGACCACAAAGACATACTGGTGTTGTTGGTGGTAGTGATGGTGGTTGGTGGTAGTGATGATGATGGTGGTGGTGGTGGTGACAATGAAGACGAGGATGAGAATGATGATAATGATGATAATGAGGAGGAGAAGGAGAATGATAATGATGGTGGAAATGGGAACGGTGTTTATAATAATGGTGATTAAATATGAGGAGGAAGAGGATTCTGCTAATAATGGCAATGATGGTGTTGATGATGATGGGTATCATGACGGTGATAGTTAAGGTGATTGTGATGATGATGATGATGATGATGATGATGATGATACTATTGTTCCTGCTACTGCTGCTGATGATGATGAAGGAGATTTGGATGGTGTTGATAGTCATGATGATGATGTATGTGTTAGTGTTGGTTGTGTTGGTGAGGTTGTTGTAATTATTAGGTGTTTTTATTGATGATTGTTATTTTGATGCTTCAATGAAATTAAGTTTCCTGTGAATACCTTGTAACAACTGCAATCATGTTATTACAAGCAAAAACAGAAAGTACAACAAATATGAAATTAAATGCAAAATATGTTTAATGAAATTTGTTGATATAATTGCCTCTTTTAGTTGATTTTGGAGGAGGATCAGAAGTTCCTTAAGTTGCTTGAGCTTCTTGGTATTTATCATGACAAAGGATCGGTGCTGGTGTTTGTGGAGAAGCAGGAATCGGCAGATCTGCTCCTGAAAGACCTGATGAAAGCCTCGTATTCATGCCTTGCTCTCCATGGAGGAATAGACCAGTATGATAGGGATTCCATTATACAGGTTAGTAATGCTACTGTCTTATATCCACCTATTTGAAACAGAGCACATGTATGATTACAAATTATAGAGATATTGGCAATATTCCATGGTGCCTACGAGTATGTTGTGGCTATCTTGCAAGCATCCTGGTATCCGTCATTTTATGATGCATTAAAAGCTTTAGTGCAGAATTACAAGCTCCTGATGTGTTGCACAGTTTTTGTAGTATATAAACAAGTCATGAATAGTATCATATCTACAGCAA